>CAUYQV010172841.1:0-14343 GCA_963574575.1 Galagoides demidoff | reverse complement strand
GCAATCTCCAACTCCTGGGCTCAAGCGAGTCTCCTGCCTCCGCCTCCCAAGTAGCTGGGACCACAGGCGCCCGCCACAAGGCCCAGCTATTTTTTTTTTTTTGGTTGCAGCCATCATTGTTGTTTGGCGGGCCTGGGTGTTTTCCAATTTTCAATCCCTTTCAGACAAATATTTTATTTCTAGAAAAATAAAATTAAAAGACTACAAAATATAAATCCAGATTTTTATTAGAGTCAATAAATATACCAAATTATTATCAAATGTCTTAAGTGGGCAGGCATGTGGCTCATGACTGTAATCCCAGCACTTTGGGAAGATGATTTGGGAGGATCACTTGAATCCAGAAGTTAAAGACCAGCCTGGGCAAAATCACAAGAGCCCATCTCTATAAAAATTTTAAAAATTAGCCAAGTGTAGTGGCACAGGGCCTGCAGCCCCAGTTACAGGGTCTTGCTCATGAGCTCAAGCAATCCACCTGCTTGGGCCTCCCAGAGTAAGTACTAGTATTACAGGTACGAGCCACTGCAGCCAGCCTTGAACTTTGCTTCTTAATAAACTCGCTGTCCCCTAAATACTTCCCTTATTTGGAAAAGTTGGCCCTGTATAATGCTGTGAAGATTTGGTGAAGGAATAAAGTTTGAGGTTGCACTCCAAGGCCTATTCTTTAAAGCAGGCGTCCTCAAACTATGGCCCGTGGGCCACATGCAGCCCGCCTAGGACATTTATCCAGCCCGCCGGGTGTTTTTGCTGCTGCTGCCTGTCCTGCTTAGCAGCCAACTCGTCCCGGGGGCCCATAGTCTGGCCCTCCAACGGTCTGAGGGACAGTGAACTGGCCCCCTGTTTAAAAAGTTTGAGGACCCCTGCTTTAAAGAGTTGTCTTTGATTCTTGAGTATAGGCATGAAGTGTGACCCCAGGAGAAATTTTCTCATTCCAATTCATCCTGTCCTCAAAACCAACATCCTTACAGCACAGTTCAAAACCTTTAATAAGAACTGCATGTTGTTTGCTGACAGAGTTCTTCAAAAAAGATTACTCAGTTTTAGCATGCTGAACATCTCTATCTAGCCTACGGATCAGTGTTTTGTAGGGACATGGTGAGGGAATTAGACCTTTATATCTTGCAAGCTGCTCTTTCTTTTTAGCAATTTTTATCTTTGAATTTATTTCCAGCAGTTACTCTTTGAAAAAGTTTGAAAATCCACATATGAGAAATATTTTAAAAATTCAATTCAAGACTATCTAGGACATTTTAAATGGATTTCTTTAGTTGCCACTTTATGAAGATAATGAGGAGCAGCAATGATGAGGCAATCTCTAGCAAAGTTAGGAATAGAACAGGAGATTTCTTCCTTGGGGGATAGCTTAATTTGTTCTTGGCACAGCAAACTACTATAAAAATAAATCAACAATGTCAAGCATAAGTAAAATGACATATTCGCAAAGATAAAATTCTAATGGATTTGAAAACACCTAAAAGCTGGTCCAAAAACTTGCTTTCAAAAGCCAATAGAACACAAACAACAATAATGAGTATACCTTCTAAGTGTCTGTTTACGTTGTTGATGGCCACAAAAATGAAGTTCTTTTTGGCCTGTTTGAAGAAATGGAATTTGTACACTGATTTTAACATAGATTCTGTTGGGTGCTTCCACAAGGAAGAGTAGAACAAACCAAACCACATGAACCACATGAAGTCATGGCAGCAACTTAGGAAAAATGCAAATAAATAGATAAATAAATAATGTACAAAAAATATATTCCACTGATTCAACAAAGCATATCTACTACCCAGAATTCTATACCTCATTTCTCAAGAGACAAGAAGTAATCAACTCAAGCTTACCACCTCATGGCAGATGTATCTTCCTTGCCCAGAACAAAACCCTATAAAAGGACTGACTCAAAGGAAATGGAAGTAAGGGAAACCTTCCAGTCACCCAAATGTATAGTCACTGTGGTGGTCAAGGAGTTAAAGGGGATCAAGTAAGCCTCACTGGAGAACCAGTAAAACATCTAATTTAATGAAGTCAGTTTTATCCAGACTATTTATTTTACTGATTTATGGCCCACACTTCCATGTTTCTAAGTATTAGTTTAAAACCTAAACTTACATAAAGCTAATGTGAAGCTTATGTTTTTCAGTTTGATTAACTCATTTGGAGAACAGTAAACATTTTTCACTTGACTATATGTCAACTTGATTACTAGAGTTACCAAGAAGAAAAGAAGAGCTGCTTAGATATCAACAAAGTCACTGCTTCCAACCACTAAATAAACAAATCAAAGAAGGGCTGAAAGGTTTTTTGTGTTATTTTGCTTAGCTTCAGTAACTGTGTATTTGTTAATAGTTAACATGATTTCATAAATCAAATTTAAAAAGCTTAAGCAAATGTCTTCCTCACTCTACAAATTCTGATTAGGTGATACTTGTGCTGATTAATTTTTACCCTTAGTAGGGGGGAAGAAACAAGAAAAAACTATTTCTCAAGATTATTTGTATAAAGGGAGTCTTTTCCAGCAACTGTACCATAGAAAAATGACAGAAACCCAACAGACTAGGCCACCTTCAGGGTTTCCACCCAGAGGAACTTTGTATAGACCAGTAACAAGAATAAAGATTCCCTCTGCAATTTTCTAAAAGGGCATTTTTGAGGTGCGCTGTTTATGAGAGAGATTCAGTGTTAGCAGGACTTTCTGACAAAGCTCTAACCTATGTCTTCTACACTTCTCTAGCATTCAGGTCAGAGTGAAGTCGTCAAAATGTCAGCTGCAATGGGAAGTCCACAGGTCAAATTCTTAATCATAGATGTTCTTCTAATATGATTCATTCCAAAAGTTTAAACCAACCTCCAGGGTAACAGAATGAGTATAAGGGGAAATCACTTGCATCATTTAGTCATCAGTATGTGAGCATAAACTACAAGCCTTTTTGGATCAGGGCCCATTGTTTATTATGAAGGAAAACCTCAAAGCCAAAGTCAATTATAGCCATGACTTGACAAGCAGACACACTTGTTAACCCGCTTAGAAAGAATACGGCCCAGATGAACTCTGACCCAGTCATCACAATTGCAGAATTATTAAGATTAAATAAAAGGCTTGACCAAAAGATTCCACTTGAAATGATTCCTTCTTTCTGGTGAAAAACTAATCAAAGATATATATTTTTAATATTAGGGACACATAAGAAGATGAGAGACAATAAGATGTTTTTAGATAAAGAATTTTCTATTTTCTTCAGGAAATGAACACATAATATTTTAGAAAATAAGTAAACACATCTCAGACTCATAAATAGGGCATATTGACCCATAACGGTATATGTAAAAGTTCAACGACTATGTGAAGATGGAGAAAGGGCCATACACGAGACCTATGGAAGTTGTGGAAAGAGCAATAAAAGAAAGAACCCTATAAAATCACCCTGAGCTACCTTATCACCAAATGGGCAAACAAGTAATCATGATAAACCCTTCTGAGAACATACAGGCCTGAGACAACTCAGATATCACCAAAACCCTCTTTATGGTCTCATTTATAAAATATATAACTGTATGCCAAAATTTCTATTCAAAAACATACATGAAAGCCATGCATTGGTGTAGCCCTTTCCCCTATTACTTCATGAATAAGGGAAATAGCCTCAGAGAAGGTGAGAGACTCACGGGGGGGGGGGGGGGGGAACCGGGCTAGAATTGAACCCCAGGACTTCTGATGTTCTTTTTGCTGTGCCATACTGGCTCATATAATAATCTTTTCAGCTCCACTATTACTTAACTTTTCCAATAACTACTACTAGTTGCTGTGTGATGAGAAGTAGTTTAACACTGTAGTAGTTAAAAATCATAGGCTTGACTCTGAAGCCAGAGCACCTGCATTAAAACTTCAATTCTGCCACATGCTTACCCAAATGGCTTTGGTCAAATGATCAGCCTCAGTCTCCTTGTCTGTAAAATGGGGACAATAATACCACTTATCTCATAGGACTGTCATAAGGATTAAATAAATAACATATATTTTTAAACAAGCCCGACACAGTGTTAAGTATAATAAAGGCATCATTATTATTATATACCTTGTTTTTGGTCTTCTTCACTTCAAATAACAGATATATCAAAAAGTTGTATGTAGAATATATTTGACAAAATAATTTACATGTTTAACACAATGTATCAGCTTGCTATTTAAAAAAAACCTAGGGAAAATTCTTTTGCTATGTGAATAATATTTCATTATTAATCTCTAAAATTGAAATAACCTAGTTTGTAAGTTTGAATAGAGTTGGTCTGGGGTAGAGAACAGAAATCTGCATTTTAAGAAACCCCACCCCTAAACACATGTACCACTCTATGTAGGCAAGTTCACAAAATCACGTTGAGAAACACGGGCCTCTACGTAGATGGAAGTGACAACTAGTCATCTAAATATAACTCAGGAAAAAAGGTAATTTTCTCTTTGTGCTTTTATATCACTTTCTGACACAAATAATATATAAACCTTCACTTGCTCACAGAGTGACCTCTTTAAATATTGCCTACTAATTCAACATAACTTAAATGAACCCTTTATAGGTGGGGTTGATATTCTAACACACACACACACATACACACATTCACATATCCAGTATCAGACAAGACATACACACTGAAAATTAAACTGGCTGAGCCAGCAATAATAGTAGCTTATCTGGCACAAAAAGTGACCACGATTGACAGAGCTGAATAGATTGAAAAATTCTGATAATAATAATAATGACAGCTAGATGCGATGGTTCACGTCTGTAATCCCAGCACTTTGAGAGGCCTAGGTAGGTGAATCACCTGAGCTCACTAGTTTGAGACCAGCCTGAGCTAGAGTGAGACCCCATCTCTAAAAACAGCTCGGCATTGTGGTGGGCACTTCAGTCCCAGCTACTTAGGAGGCTGAGGTAAGAGAATAGCCTGAGCCTAAGAGTTTGAGGCTGCTGTGAGCTATGACACCAGGGTACTCTACCAGGGACAACAAAATGAGACTTATAAAAAAAAAATAAAGAACAACAAGAGTAGGCAGCTCCACAATAATGAAAACTAGTACTGATACTTGAATACATAGACCAATTAAAAGAAAAGAACAAAGTGGACAGAAATTGACTAAAATGTTTATATAAGGACATTGTGTATAATAACAAAGATGCCATTTCAATTTAATGAGAAAAATTAGATTATCCAATAAAAAGTATTATGGCAACTGGCTAACCAACTGAAAAAAAATCAAACTGAAGCTCTACTATTGAAGGATGAAAAATGGTCCCACCAAAGATATCCACCTTAAATACCTGGAACCTGTGAATGTCACCTTATTTGGAAAAAAGATCAGTACCTTGAGATGAGGAGAAAATCCTGGATATCCTAAATGCCATTATAAGTATCCTTATAAGACAGAAAAGGAGAAGACGAGTACAAAGAAGAAGGCAATGTGAGGACTGGGTGAAGACTGGGAATGATGCTCCCACAGGCCAAGGAATGAGACAGCCTCCAGGAGCCAGAACAGGCATGCAATATATTTTCCCCTAGAGCTTCTATAGAATTTACAATCCTGCCAACATCTTGGTTTCAGACTTCTGGCCTCCAAAACTATGAGAAAATCAATTTCTGATTTTTAAGACACTTAAGTTTGGGGTAATTAATATACAAACCTCATTCATTTAACCAAAATAATGGCAGTTAAAAAAGATTTAACTGTAGAAAACGAAACCATAAAATTATTAAATGAAAATATGGGAGAGTTTAAAGAATAATCTTGGATGATAGATGACTTCCTAAAGACCCTAATGAAAAACAATTGATATATTTGGTCACCTTGGCTTGGTGCCTATAGCTCCATAGCTAGGGCGCCAGCCACATACACTAGAGCTGGCAGGTTCAAATCCAGCCCAGGCCTGCCAAAAAACAATGACAACTACAACAACAACAACAACAACAAAAAATAGCTGGGCATTGTGGTGGGCTTCCTGTAGTACCAGCTACTTGGGAGGCTGAGGCAAGAGAATCAAGTGAGCTCAGGAGTTTGAGGTTGCTGTGACCTATGACACCACAGCACTCTATCAAGGGTGACAAAATAAAACTCTGCTTAAATAAATAAATTCGACCACCTTAAAATAAATTTTTTTTTGCATAGAAAAAACAGTATAAACAAAGTAAAACAAAAAATGACAGAAATATTTGCAATATATGACAAAGGATTAATCCTTATTACTCTTGAAAATCCGGATTAAAAAGATGAATCAACCAAAAGACAAATGGGCAAAAGATGTAAATAGAAAGTTCACAGGAAAAAGGGCTTTCAACATATGAAAATATGCTTTAAAATTACCAAAAAATACAGGTGAAAACTACAAATTATAAATGTTCAGCTATCGGACCAGTAAATTAATACACTCTCTTAAGTATGGATGAGGAAAAGGAAGTACACTCATTGATACATCAGACAAGTTGTTTAAAAATTCTCTTTGGAGAAAAATTTGACACTACCTAAATAAATTTAAAATGCAAATACCCTTTGATTTAGCAATTCTATTTCTAGAAGTTTTACACATATGGAGAAAATGTATTTCCAAAGATCAATTTCAGTATTGTTTATGAAAGCAAAAGACTGTTTTAGAAAAGTATAATATGTCTATACAATTGAATATATAAATAAAGTATAAAGGAAAACTACAAAACAATGATGAAAGAAGTTACAGATGACACAAACAAATGGAAAAATATCCCAGGCTCATGGATTGGAGGAATCAATATCACTAAAATGACCATATTGCCCAAAGCAATCTTACTGATTCAATGCACTCAGTCCTATCAAAATATTAACATCATTTCTAAAATTCCTATAAAACCAAAAAGGACCCAAATAGCCAAGCAATCCTATGCAAAAATAAAGCTGGAAGTATTATGTGACCTGACTCCAAATTACACCACAAGGTGATGGTAACTAAAACAGCATGGTACTGGTACAGAAGTAGACATAAAGATCAATGGAACAGAATAGAGAACCCAGAAATAAGCCAAATAGCTTATAGCTAACAGATCTTTGACAAAGTTGACAAAAACATACACCAGAATAAGGATCCTCTTCAATAAATAATGATGAGAAAACTGGATTGCAAAGTGCAGAAGAATAAAAACTAGACCACATTCTCATCATATACAAATATTAACTCATGATACGATTACAAACTTAAATGTAAGACCTGAAACTATAAAAATGCTCAAAGAAAATCTAGGAAAATTTCTTCTGGACATTGGTCTAGTCAAAGAATTCAAAATGAAGACTCAAAAGCAAATATGTATACAACAAAGACAACAATAGACAAATGGAACTTCAACTAAAAAGCTGCTGCACAGCAGCATATCGATGTTGTAAAAAATAGAGTCCAGTTTCTTCGTAATTTTAAAGATAAAAACTTTAGTAACACATAAAGACATCAAGAAAAAATTTATTTCTAACAATATAAAAATACAAATACATGTCCCATAAGTTTATTTGCTGAAGAACAGTTAGTAATTACAGACTATTGGAAACAACCTAAATACATGTACCTATATATAGGAGAATGGATAAACAAACTACCATACGTTCCTACAAAGGAGTACTACTCTATAACTGTCAAAAAGAGTGAGGATGAGCTGTATGAAATGATACAGGGTGATTCCTAGGGCATATTACTATGTGGAAAAAAAAAAGCCCCAAAGACTACTCATATCAAGGCCTACAACTAAATAGACAGATTTTTTTTTTATTAGCCATACCTCAACAAAGATGGAGGATAAAATAAAGTGATAGTCCTACACTGATAAATTCAAATTTTAAAAATAGAATACCAAAGAACGTAGTTGACATAATGTATTTATAAATAGTATTCTCACTGAATCTGTAGATTGCTTTGGGTAGAACAAATATTTTGACAATGTTGATCCTTTCCAGCCAAGAACACGATATGTTCTTCCGTTTGTTAGTGCCTTCTGCAATTTTTTTACTTAGGGTTTCATTATTCTCTTCAAAAAGATCTTTCACTTCTTTTGGTAGGTACACTGCTAAATATTTCATTTTCTTTGAAGCTTCTGTGGAGGGAATTGTGTCCTTGATTTGCTTCTCAATTCGGCTGTTATTGGCGTATACAAAGGCTACTGATTTGTGGACACTGGTGCAATCCCCATTAAAATACCAACATCATATTTTGAAGAACTGGAAATAAAGTACTTCATTTTGTTATTGAACCAGAAAAAAACCAATATATCTAAGGCTATTTTTTAGTAATAAAAACAAAATCAGAGGCATCACCCTACCAGACTTCAGGCTATATTACAAGTCCATAGTAATCAAAACAGCATGGCATTGGCACAAAAATAGAGACATAGACCTATGGAACAGAATAGAAAACCAAGAGATGAAATAAGTTTTTACTCACCATCTGATCTTTAATAATCCAAACAAAAGCATACAGTGGGGGAAAGAACCCCTATTCAACAAATGGTGCTGAGAGAACAGGATAACCACATGTAAAAGACTGAAACTGGATCCACATCTTTCACCACTTATAAAAATTGACTCAAGATGGATAAGAGACTTAAATCTAAGATACAAAATCTTAGAAGAAAGTGTGGGGGAAACTCTTGATGATGTTGGATTGGGGAAAGATCTTTTTGGAAGGAAGTATGGAGAATCCTCCAAGAACTCAAATTAGACCTCCCATTTGATCCTGCAATCCCATAACTAGGCATCTACTCAGAAGAAAAAAAAAAGAATCCAATGTATTCAATTCTAATATGAAGGAAGTAGATGATCTAATACAAGGTAGGGGATAGGGGAATGAGGGATCTGGGAGAGGGGAGGAGGGAGGGAGATAGGGGATCACAGTGTATGACACACCTCTTGAGGGCAGGACACAATTACAAGAGGGACTTTAACCTAACAACCACAATCAATGTAACCTAATTCTTTGTACCCTCAATGAATCCTACACAGTAATAAATAAATAGTATTCTCAAAGTTAAATTTCTCACTGAAGTATTAATAAAGAAGCTATTAGATAACCAACTATTTTGTGAATAATCACAGATTAGCAAACTATTTGGTGATAAAAGTTGGATTTGAGTAATACTATTTTGTTAAAAAAAACACTTTATATGTGTTCATATGCTATAATTATACTTCACTACAGATTTTCAAATAGAAAAAGAAGAAAAAAAGAGTATTTATACTATGTTATCCTTAACGTAAGAACTACAGGGATATAAGAAAATACTCATGTGCATATTCATGCAAAAGAAATACAGGAAAGATAAACTAGAACTAAATAAAAGGTTACCTATAGTATGTAAATGGGAAGGGACTGGGAAAGGGAACAGAGGAACAGGAACAAAAGGATGAAACACTTCTCTGAGTGTACCTCTTCTAAATCTCTGACTTCTGGCACAACAGTAGTATTTCACCCACCCACCCCAAAACATAAACAGAATGTGGGGAAAACTTAAAAAGGGAACATAAACACTAACATATGACTCTAATTGCACTTCAAATGAATAACACAGCCATACTGACTGGGGTGGTGAAGAAAAGTTTAATCTAAGTAATTCTGGAAAAGTTACATTTACAGTACCTTGACTCAATACTGTAAGGCTAAAGACAAAAAGAACTGTACATAAATGTTGTAATCCAGACTGGAAAAGTATTTGTTACATGGGTATGAGTTAGTAATTCTGAAACTACTCTACATATATACTAGAACTGAACAAATGAGAGCGGGGTTTCTCAGTGATAGAGAAAGAAGTTACAATTATGGAAAGAGAAAAAGCCAAATGAACCCTATGGACTGAAGTCAGAAACATCAATTTAAAATGATAGTTGTTAAAATAAAAATACTGCACCAAGAAGAAAAAAAATCTGTTTATCAGAAGGACATTTGCACTAGACTATTTAACGCAGCTCAATTTACAATCACCAAAATGTGGAAATAGCCTAAATGCCCACCAACCCAGGAACGGATTAACAAGCTGCTGTATATGTATACTATGGAATATTATTCAGCCAGTAAAAAGATGGAGACTTTACATCTTTTGTATTAAACTGGATGGAAATGAGGAACACATTATTCTTAGTACAGCATCACAAGAATGGAGCAGGAAGAATCCTATGTACTCAATTCTGATATAAGGACAACTGATGACCTACTACACAGTTGGGGCGCAGGGAGAGAGAAGGAGGGAGGGGGGTGGGGTATCATAGAATGTGACACACATCTTAGGGACATGACACAAGTATAAGAGGGACTTTACCTAACAAATGCAATCAGTGTAACTTGGTTCTTTGTATCCTCAATGAATCCCCAACAATAAAAAAAAGAAAAAAAAAAGAATTGTAAAAAAAAAATACATATATATATATATATATATGTTAAAGTACTGGCTGATACGTTCAGAATAAAGATGTATGTATACGAACAGGTTAATGTACATAGATACACCTCCTAGTTTTATCACCAAAGAGGCCCTAGAAGCAACAGCACACTGGTAGCAATGAGTGCATCTAGCAGCCAGCCCTTGGTATCTAAATAGGATCCTTCAACAAAAGGAGTCAGAGCTTTTGGAGAAGTGGTCGATTCTGGGGTGGGGAAAAGAAAACAAAGATGAGCCTGGAATATCTCATAGTGTCAAAAAGAGAAAATGTGCTCAAAAAAAAAATATATATATATAGGGCTTACTGAAAGATGACAGGAAACATTCTGAAGGAACATCTATTTGCCAAAGCTGGACATAGTATTGGATTTTAATTCATAGAATAAAGTAAATATTTTAGACCGTACCAATGTGAAAAAATAAGAAATAAATAAATGTGGGAGAAAGGATAAGTCTTCCTTTAGTTATAATTTCAATTAATAATTATAGAAGAAAAGAGTAAAAAAGAAATAGGATTTGCATTGTCTTAAAATATCATCCCCAAGAAATTTATCAACTCAAAAAGAGTGACAGCAGCTTAACAGTGCAGAAACTTGGCAGACAATACTTTAACCAAATAGCCAAAGTCAGCATCACCAGTAATGAGACATTGTTAAGACCTTACTATCATGTACAAAGAAGGACACGATACTCCTATGCTTTTTTTTTTTTTTGCAAAAGATGTATAGTTTCATTCCAGATATGAGAAAATATCAAGCAAACCCAAACTGAGATAGTCTACAAAATAACTGACCAGTATTCATCAAAAGCATCAAGGTCATGAAAGATAAGAAAGACTGTTATAATTGGCAAAGACTTAGGCAAAATAACTACAGGTAATGTAAGATCCTAGAACAAAGAAAGGACATGAGTGGAAAAACTGGTGAATACCAGGTAGGTCTGTAGTTTAGTTAACAGTATTGTACAATGTTAGCTTCATGATTACATAAGGTGCTAACATTAGGAGGAAGTTGGGTGAAGAGTATATTTATACTCTGTACTATTTTTATAACTTTTCTGTAAGTCTAAAATTAATTCAAATAAAAGTTAAAAAATTAAAAACTAAAAATTCTACAATAGTACCTTTTTTTAGTGTAAATATAGCTGATTTACATGGCTTTGAAAACCACTACATGTTCATCCATGTTAAGCTATCTTGGGGAATCTGAGCAGGCAGGATCATTCTGCAGTGTTACTTAAATATACAGCTCTATAAATACCAAACTATTACAAACTATTCCCCTTCATTTGATTTAGCCCTCCTCAACTAAGATCATGCACATAAAGAGTAATTTTTTTGTTTTAATCACAGGCAGGATGGATTCACATAATCGTTTACACTAGGCTATAACTTTGATGGAAACTGGATTAGTTTTAAAATTCACTATTTTGGAATCTTACAATATAAACACATGCCTAGGCTTTAAGACTCTGAGTAGCCAGCCCATTTTTTATGCTCAAATATGAAATAAGAAATGGAGAAGTTAGAACCCCAAAATACAATTACTATGTTCTTCCTAATTCATTAAACATAGTAATTTTTCTATTTTAAAAAGCAATATTCTTACTTGGAATATGCTGGAGAAACCCAATATGGATTGTCTTCTGCTGCTTTGGCATGACGCAAAATGGCTTCCCGGGGGTTACTGTCATCGGTTTTGTCTAAAGCAATGTTCTTTACAATGTAGGATGACAAAGTGCCCCCGTGAGTTCCAACTCGGCCACCACGACCTATTTCAAAAAATCAAAGTAGAAACTAAATAACACTTCAGAAACTGAACATAATATATACCTGCATACACTGTATGTATCTGAGCACAAACCACAGGGGTTTTGAGTACCATCTTTTCAGCTTTCTGATAATCAGAACCAAAGGTAAGAGAACCAAAGGTAAGAGACAGCCAAACCTCAATTTCCCCATAACATTTTTAAATAGGAAGAGATTTTTTTATTGTTATGCCTCATATAACTTATAGAATGATATCAATATTAAAAAAGACAAAAATTTGCCATGTATATGCCTTAAAACAATTCCTCTGGTACGAACATGTGAAATTCAATTAATAAAAATGGTTCATGTTTTACTATACTGGGATTGCCCTGCTAGACATGAAATGTCTCAGGGCAGGAATTTGTTCTCTGCTGGATCTCCAGCAGCTAGAATGATGCCTGGTACT
Organism: Galagoides demidoff; assembly: GCA_963574575.1. Classification (NCBI taxonomy): domain Eukaryota; kingdom Metazoa; phylum Chordata; class Mammalia; order Primates; family Galagidae; genus Galagoides; species Galagoides demidoff. The sequence continues at coordinate 1,696 of CAUYQV010172841.1, read as the reverse complement.
CAAAAAAAGTATGGCTTTTCAAGATGATAAAATAAACACATGAAAAGCCAAATAACACTAAATATTAATTTCATAAATCAATGTAAGACGAAACTAAATAAGGCAGGAAATAACTAACTGGCAGAGAATGTGTGTAGCCAGAAACTATGTGTATGGAAGAACCCAGCACTTCCATCTGAGGTAGCTGAGAAGGTCTTTATGGAAAGTGATGGATACAATTTGGGAAAGCTCAAAAGGTAGAGAAGGTTTTGTCCAATGAGCAGACTAACTACAAAAATACAGACAGAGGAAAGTCCAATGGGTTTCTGTGGATAGGAGTAAATCAGCAGTCATAGCAGAAGGTCAGAGTACCAGAGAAGTGAAGTATAAATCTACAAAGGTAGGTTAGAGTCAGATTGTAGAGAATCTTGAATCTCTAAAAATACAACTGGACAGTGGGAAGCTTATGGAGATTTTGGGCAGTAGCAAAATGAAAGCTAAAGGAGTTAGAGGTAAAAGTTATATGTAAGATGAATGGAGGTGGGATGGGGGAGTGACTTGAGATAAGGTGCCTAGTAAGAAAGGCTCAGAATAATTCAAACAAGAACATTATTTGGTAACTTTGATTAGAATAGTAGCAGAGAAAGTGAAAAAAAAATTGAGATTGATATGCAAAATGTTGTCAGTGCTGAAAAGGTGAGCCAAATAGATACAGGTCCCAAACTCAGGCTCAGATGAATGAGTGAGTCCAAAACTGTAGGCTTGAGAGCCTGGGACAAATGGAGATCACAGAGGTAAAAACAGAAACAGGTATGTGCTGTACTATAACCTGTGCTGCCTTGTTTTCTTCTGGCACCTACTTCTTAAAAACTTTAAGGATTTTTGTTCATTTTATTATGGGCACCATCTTTTTATTGACACAAAATTTAATGGATGGCCACTTTCTGCCTTGTGTGAAACCTAACCAAAGGGCCCAGTGTTATATATTAAGCCAATACTGAGAGCAGTGGTTTTAACACTGGGTTCTAAGGAGCCCCTGAGTGCCACTGAGGTCACCTGTAATAGCTCAAATTGGAGACTCCGCAGAGAGAGCTCCAGGCTTCCTCCCTACTTCAGCTACATTTTTATCAGTTTTATACACCGGGATTCTGCATCAGATGTTTAAAATCCTGTTGCTTTTTAAAAAGAAAATTTAAAAAACAATTGTCTGGTAAAAATCTCTCTGGAGACAAAGAAGCATCCAGGCCCAGATGATCCCCCCAATTCTCTATCAATTAGTCCATCCTGCCCTTCAACCACCCTTTCAGGAAACCAGCTAGACCACAGTCACCTGGGCCTGCTACAGGAGGTTCAGGTTTGTGCGACTTCAGGGGATCCAGCCTGTCCTTCTCCAGCTGTTTCCTTGTACTCCGTTGGCGGGGCTCACGGAACATAGGCAAGGCATGAGCTGCAAGAAGTCACATTTGAAGATTTTATTATAATAATAACCCTTCCATCTAAAAACATAGCTAAGGCATGACTTAGGGATGAAATGAAAGTCATAATGACAGCCTTCATCTAATAATAAAAGACAGTCTTTTTTTTTTGGAGACAGAGCCTCAAGCTATCCCCCTGGGTAGAGTGCCATGGCATCACAGCTCATAGCAACCTCCAACTCCTGGGCTCAAGCGAGTCTCCTGTCTCAGCCTCCCAAGTAGCTGGGACTACAGGCGCCCGC
>CAUYQV010172840.1:0-12039 GCA_963574575.1 Galagoides demidoff | reverse complement strand
TGTGGTCCCAGCTACTTGGGAGGCGGAGGCAGGAGACTCGCTTGAGCCCAGGAGTTGGAGGTTGCTGTGAGCTGTGATGCCATGGCACTCTACCCAGGGGGATAGCTTGAGGCTCCGTCTCAAAAAAAAAAAAAAAGATTATAGAATCAGACTTTAAATCTACATAGAAAGGACGAGAACTGAATTTAACAAAAGAACACCTAGTTGATGTCCCTCCAAAAATGGGCTGTTAGGGGGGAGAAATTCTCACACATATTAGGGACCAGAAGTGACCCATTCTGTGTTGAGTCGTAGTGGTCACAGGAATAACACTTGGCTTTTTCCTATCTCACACAGATGGGAACAAGCAAAGAGGGCTCGAGACACTTCCATGATGTTTCTGGGGGCCCAGATACAAAGAAACAGCAGCCCATGTTTTTCCATCTCCTGATTTTAGGTCTTCCAATTAAAGGTAATGGGGGAACCCCAGCTATCAGGATGACAGACGCCATAGCTCTGGCCTGTATGGACAGAGAACTGAGCAACACATGGAATCAAGTATAGAACAAAAGGCCACAGGGGAAAGAGAAGTCCTAGAAATGGCCCTCCCTGTGCTGCAGTGTCAGGGGCCAAAGAAGAGTTCACAGAAGCCACATAACAGGGCCTTGTCCATCACCATAGAGACTTTGTCCCTATTTGATCTACAGACTACTAGAGAGTGAAAAAATAAACTATTCCATGTGTAAAGGACAGAGATCAGAGGCATGAAGAGAGACTTATGTTCAGAGCTTACAGGATTCAAATGTCTGTTTGCCCACAGTGTTCCCATCTGCAGACTTTCCCACACACTGGGGAATGGTGCTGCTTCTGCTGTGCCCACCTGATCTCTCACCTGAGATTGCACCTTGCATCCATTCTCCTACATCTGTATTTCTTGCTGTTTTCACTTTATTCTCCAGAGTCCAGGGCTCATTCTCTTGTTCCAACATGGAGAAAACACTTGGGTGACAAAGAGAGATTCCTGCTCATGAAAAGAAAGGAACATGATATGCTAGGGCTTTCCCAGAATCCCAAGCCCATGTTAAGGGAGGAAAGAGGACATTATAGGTGGTCAATACAATATTTCACAGGCTTAGCGCCCGTAGTTCAGTAGTTAGGGCACTAGCCACATGCACTGAGACTGGGGGGTTCAAGCCCAGCCTGGGTGGGCTAAACAACAAGAATAATCGCAACCAAAAAATAGCCAGGCATTGTGGCCAGCACCTGTAGTTCCAGCTACTTGGGAGGTTAAGCAAGAGAATCACTTAAGCCTAGGAATTTGAGGTTGCTGGGAGCTATTATGCCACAGCACTCTACCAAGGGCAACATAGTGAGATCCTGTTTCAAAAGAAAAAAAAAATTTCACAGATTTATCCACTGAGTATTTCAAAAACTGTAGGAGGCAGATGTCTTGCCCCATCTTCCAATTACGGAATCAGAAGCACAGCAGGAGAAAATAAGCAACTGCACATTTAAAACTCTGCCATGAATTTTCATGTGTACTTAAGTTGTGGAACCACCACTGAGGGATCATGGAAGGACAGAATATCTAAACACAGGAGACAGGTAAGGTCCAGATGACACATTATGAAGCTTGTCATTTCTGAATCAATAAAGATCTCAATTTCAGTCAAGCAATGTGGGAGTCCTTAGGGGCAATCAGAGAAAATGCAAAGACACACAGGGCAGAGCCTGACTGTGACAGCCACGTTATCCTCACCCAGGGAGACCAGGTTCCTGTAGTTCTCCAACATCACGTCCGTGTACAAAGCTCTCTGAGCAGGGTCCAGGCACTGCCACTCCTCCTGAGAGAATTCTATGGCCACATCCCTGAATGTCAAAGGCCTCTGAAATGACAACATATTTTACCACAGGGTTATGGGAAGAGGTCCTAGCTGTATAAAAAAATGAAAAGAGAAGAAGAAAGATGGATTAGATAAAAATGAGTGTTTTGGGCCAGGTGCAGTGGCTCATGCCTATAATCCTAGCACTCAAGGAGGCTGAGGTGGATAGACTGCTTGAGCTCACTAATTTGAGACTAGCCTGAGCAAGAGTGAGACCCTGTGTCTCAAAAGAGCTGGGTGTTATGGTAGGCAGTTCTAGCCCCAGCTTCTCGGGAGGATGAGGCAAGAGGATCAAGAGAGTCCAAGAGTTTGAGGTTGCTATGAGCTATGATGTCACTACATGCTACTGAGAGTGAGAAAATGTGACTCTGTCTAAAACACAAAAAGAATGGGTGACACCTGTGACTCAGAGTAGGGCTCCGGCCCCACGTACCAAGGGTGGAGGGTTTGAACCTGGCCCCCAGCCAAATTACAACAAAAAAACAGCAGAGTGTTGTGGCAGTTATCTATATTCTCAGCTACTTGGGAAGGCTGAGGGAAGAGAATTGCCTGACTCAAAAAAAAAAAAAAAAAAAAAGAAAATGAGTGTTCTGATAGATCCAAATGAGGTATTTTTAAGCACATTAAGAGATAGAGTCTCGCTTTGTCACCCTCAGTAGAGTGCCATGGCGTCACAGCTCACAGCAACCTCCAACTCCTGGGCTTAGGCGATTCACTTACCTTAGCCTCCCAAATAGCTAGGACTACAGGCACCTGCCACAATGTCTAGCTATATTTTTGTTGCAGTTTGGCCAGGACTGGACTTGAACCCACCACCCTCAGCATATAGGGCCAGTGCCCTACCCATTGAGCCACAGGCACTGCCCAAGTATAATGTTTTCTAAGTCAGTGTTGACTTCTCTTTTTTTTTTGAGACAGAGCCTCAAGCTGTCCCCCTGGGTAGAGTACCCGCGGCCTCACAGCTCACAGCAACCTCCAACTCCTGGGCTCAAGCGAGTCTCCTGCCTCCACCTCCCAAGTAGCTGGGACCACAGGCGCCCACCACAACGCCTGGCTATTTTTTTTTTTTTTTGGTTGCAGCCATCAGTGTTGTTTGGTGTGCCCAGGCTAGATTCGAACCTGCCACCTTAGGTGTATGTGGCTGGTGCCTTAGCCACTTGAGCCACAGGCGCCGAGCCCTCATTTTTTGTAAAGAAGAAATGCACAAGCAATAAATCAACACAGAGTTACAGCTCTAAATGTTGTAAATCTGCTGTCAATACACCATGTGTTATTCAATATCCACCTGAGCCAGAATGCATGTGGAGTCTTCAGAGATGACAATGTCCACTAAGCCTTTAATGTCAGGTCAGAATTTTCAAACCAAGATGATGCTAGAAAGAGCAGTGACTGAGGCTTTGGAATTCCCACAAGTGAGACAGTATCCTACTGGATTTAAATGTACTAAGTCACACAACAACATAATACTCAACAAGACAGACATCTATTGGCTCAGCACCTATAGCTCAGCAGTTCTCAGCAGTTAGGGCACTGGCCACATACACGGGACCTGGCAGGTTTGAACCCAGCCTAGCCAGCTAAACAACAATGACAACTACAATAAAAAAAATAGCCTGGGTGTTGTGGTGGGCGCCTGTAGTTCCAGCTACTCAGGAGGCTGAGGCAAGAGAATTGCTTAAGCCCAAAAGTTTGAGGTTGCTGTGAGCTGTGACTCCATAGCACTCTATCCAGGGTGACACAGTGGGACTCTGTCTCAAAAACAAAAACAAAAACAAAAACAAAATAAGAGAAAGATCTCTTCTCATCTTATTAGAACACAAGTGTGCAACATACATTCTAAAAAACTTACCCTCAGGTCAAGTACTTAAAAATGGCAGACCTAGCACCCTGGTGTCTAGAAATTAGAATTGAAAATGAAAAGGAGACACTTAAAACAACAGATATAATAGGCTATAAAAAAGAAAGAAGTTTTGTCATATGGTACTACCCCAACCTTGAGGACATTACGCTAAGGGGAACAACCCAGTCACAAAAGGACAATGCTGTATGATTCCACTCATAAAGGAATATCTAAAGAAATGTGATGAATATAAACCCAACAATGAGAGACAGTTGAAAAATGCTATAGGGAAGTCAAAGGGGGAATTACTATGTGCTGGGTGTATGAGTACAGCTTCAGTAGTGCAATATGAAAACCTTCTAGAGGTATGTTACACAATAATGTGAATACACCTAACATTTCTGAGCTATCAACAGGGCAAACACACTTGACTAAAAGACATCAAAGACACATTAAGGACCCACAAACTCAATTCTTGGAAAATATGAAGGTATGCAGACCTCCATGATAAGAAGTGCAGAGTCATTCAAAACAAAACAAATGTATGAAATTTAAAGGATTGGGATTACGTCAGGTCAAAGAAACCAACATACTTTTGCAAAAAAACATGGAAAATGGAAGGGTTTGCTAAACTATATGGAATCTCGTTACGATACACTGTATCTGAAACACTGAAATGAATCAAATGAAAAACCTACATTAAGATATGTGCAAACATTTCCAATTAAAGATATGTAAACAAAATTTTAAACAGTAACATTTTAACCCTAAATGGAACATAATTTTTATGTTTTGTAATCATGCAAGGTCAAACACCTCAAAATGAATCAAACAGACAAAGACAATATGAAAAACAGATTTGTATCACACTAAAAAACTGCAGAACCTAGGGCAGTGCCTGTGGCTCAGTGGGTAGGGCGCCGGCCCCATATACCGAGGGTGGTGGGTTCAAACCCAGCCCTGGCCAAATTGCAACAAAAAAATAGCTGGGTGTTGTGGCAGGTGCCTGTAGTCCCAGCTACTCGGGAAGCTGAGGCAAGAGAATCACCTAAGCCCAGGAGTTGGAGGTTGCTGTAAGCTGTTAACGCCACAGCACTCTACTGAGGGCAATAAAATGAGACTGTCTCTAAAAACAAACAAACAACAAAATATATATATATGTACATATATATACACACACATATTGTGACTTCCACAAATACATTCTTCATCCTAATCTATGGGGATGTGGCCCTAAAACAGTTCCTGCTGCCCCATAGCACTGACACTGCACAGCTATTCCCATCTCTGTCTAGGTCTGGGTGTGAAGCCCTTCCCAAGCCCCTGCCCATGTAACCTCTGTACAAGCTCATGTCACTGGATCATGGTGACATGGGCTCTCAATGCAGGTGAGAGGGACTGAGGGAAGGCAGGGGTGAGTGTGAGCAAACACATCAGGCTGGACTCTGCAGACTCAGAGAAGACTAGCAAGTCCAGTGCCCAGCATTTCAGAAAGCGGGTGGAAGGACTCAGAACAGCCCACCAAGAACGTGTCACTGTACCTGAGTAAGAGCCATTCCTGAATCCTCTTTTCCTCTCCTGCACTTCCTTCTTGGGTAATATGATTCTTTAGAAGTCAATCCTGAATGTCAAAAATATGCTGTTAAAGAAAAAAAATAAACAAAAATATGCTGTTTATTATTTAGAACCAACATATTCCCTCCCAGTGACACAGCCACATATCCAAGATCTCACCCATGGAAAGAAGGTCCCCTGGTGCCCAGTGTACCAAGGGGATGAAGGGACAGCAAACTCCTATAGGAAGATCAATAGGGAGTTCTGACACCTTTCTTCAGACCCCACCCCATCCCCCCAGTGATACCTCCCACATGCTGCAGCAGTGGGGAGCTGGGCTGCACTGGGCTTCCTTCCAGGACACAGCCCCTAACCCAAGGCCAAGCACAGCCCCTCACCCCTCTGTGATTACAGGCTCAGTTCAGCCCATTAGCAATGGAGAATACAGAGCCCTGGTGCTCAGTGCTGGATACAGATTAGAATCTACTTTAAATATTATTAAGGACAGGCTTCAAATGATTTGAATAAAAACCTCTCCTAAGGCAGTATAAGAGATGTCTCTACAAAAAGCCTCAGCACTGTATTGTGAAGCCAGGTTGAGCTTGACTTAGGGGTCAAGTCCAGTATATGTCCCATCTTGCCATCCTGCTTCTACTCTAGGCCTTGTTCTCACCAGCATTTAGGCAGAGGAAGGAGAAAAAAATCAAAAGACACAGAGGAGGGCTTATGTGTGTGCCTGGAGTATTAAATGGGGCAGGTCACAGGAGTCCCCATGAAGAAGTAGATACAGGAACAGAGACCCCCAAGAAAGGTGTTTCCACCCCCAGCTAAGGGGCCAGAGTTGTTCAGGAGGTCCTGAGGCAAGAGCACCCTTGTTCCTGGGAAAAGGAAAGATGCCCATGTGGCTGGAGCAGAGCCAGGGAGCAGGACACAAGCCAGAGATGAGGCCATGGGGGCAGAGCAAGGAGGGCCTGGCCTGCACAAATTCCTCTTTCACACCTCATGATTCATTTCCTTACTCATTCTAAGTAAATATGCAAAGAAATATGGTTCTGTATATTATTAAGACATTTACAAAAATGTTACATCTCCTATATTAAACTCATGCCCTAAGAAATGTATAGGATGGGCTTGGCGCCTGTAGCTCAGCAGTTAGGGCACCAGCCACATACATAGGAGCTGGCAGGTTGGAACACAGATTGGGCCTACCAAAACAACAATGACAATTACAAAAAAAAAAAAAAAAATAGCCAGGCATTGTGGTGAGTGCCTATAGTCCCAGCTATTTGGGAGGCTGAGGCAAGAGAATTAAGACCAAAGAGTTTGAGGTTGCTGTAAGTCATGACACCACAGCACTCTTCCAAGGGCGACATAGTGAGACTGTCTCAAAAAGAAAAAAAAAGGAAAAATGTATAGGACCCAGAAGGTCAGGGAAGTATAGGGTCCGCTCACCTGAGATGTTGCAGCTACAGGGGAACAGGTTTGGGGGTTTAGGAAATCCCTTTTGGATACATGGACAGGGAAATGTATCTTAGATATCTCAGAAGAGAGGTGAAGACACAACCAGACACGGGATTGCAGAGTTCCAAGGAGAGGGCTGCAGGGAAACGCAGACATGTCACAGGGGTCTAAACCCTGACAGGACATGATGAGGAAAGGCAGTGGGTGTGGATGGAGAGGGGAAGAGGTCCCAGGTCCAAGGACCAAGCTGGGGGTCACTGTACATTCAGACAACAGGGAGTTCAGGAAACACAGAAGAGGCAAATGGTAAGAGAAGAAGGTGAGAACAGAAATGAAAGCAAAAACAGACGAGTCAAAGTCAACACAGCACAGAGGACGCAGACCCTGAGGAAGGCCAGTGAGCAGGTTGCAGATGATTTTTTCCATCACTGTTTGACAGAGGAAAAAACCAAACTGCTTTTACCACTGTCACAGCACAGAATACTTCACTCTGGTCACCAAGTTGTGTGGTTTCCCCCAGTGACCAGTTCCCAGTCACTCCCACCTGGGAATCCTAAACTTTCACTTAATTCTCACTCTATCTTTGAGGAGATAGTGTCTGAACCCACAGATTAAGGGCTCAGCTGCATGAGACTGTGACCCCTTTCACACGCAGGGCAGAATACTAACTGCCACCTGTGCTTGCTTCTGACTGACCAGCTAAACGTCAGGGTTACCAATCCCCTCCATGTCTGATTCATCTTCTAAAACGAACATTCCATCCAGCTCTTCTGTATACTTTGTAATATCCATTATAGCAAATGAGTAAACCTAAGTGAATGCTTTCCTAATTTCTGTGAGCTTCTCTGGCAATTAATAGACTGACGAGGGGCAATGGGAATTCCCCATTTATAGCTGGTTGGTCAGAACTTCAACCTGGGACTTATAACTGGCATCTGAAATGTGACCAGTTTTACAGAACTGAACAGTAACCCTGTGGGACAGGATGCTAACTCCATGTAGACAGTGTCAGGACTCAGCTAAACTATAGGACACCAATTGCATCTGATGGGCGGTGCCTGTGGCTCAAAGAGTAGGGCGCCAGCCCCATATACCAGGAGTGGTGGGTTCAAGCCCAGCCCCAGCCAAAACTGCAAACAAACAAACAAACAAACAAACAAACAGCAGCAACAACAACAAAAAAATTGCATCTGATGGAGAATGAGCTATTGATGAGGAGAAATTCTCAATTACTTGATGACCACAGGCAAAATATTCCATGTTGAGTGTTACAGGAGGGTTAAAAAAACACTGTGGTTTTTCCTCCCAGCTCATACATCCCCCCACCCTACCTCATCCTCCCCAAAGGCAAGTGGGTGAACCAGGCTGAATGAAGCTGCCCTCTGCATGAAAAGGGATTGCAAATGGAAGCTGGCCTCTGACACCAGTAATTGTAAAAGGCACCAGCAATATAGACAGAAGTTTTGCAATTTCCATTCTCATCTGTATGATGTAAACAAATTTTAAATTTGTGAAATCACAAAGGCAGAAATCAATATATCATAATGGAATCATCCATCTCCAATCAAATGGCCACACATCTGTGCTCAGGGTCCCCTCTGTCTTCATTTCCTTGTGTTTCCTCCCTTATTCCCCATATCTCCCACTCACCTTTCTTCTGCTGTTTTTTTTTTTCTTTTCTGTGTTTCCCATGGAGCTTCTGCCCTTCATTTTGTGTCCCCTCCTCCCCTGCCCTTTTTCCTCTTTTCTCAATTCCTTCTCTTACAACGGATTTGGTCCATTCAGGAAACCTGTTCCACCTGTTGGGGCGCTTTCTCTTCAATGTCTGGATTGTCCCTGATCTCATATATTTCTGCCTCTTTCTTCCCTGTCTCTGCCCCCTCCCTGTTAAATTCCCTCTTCCCTGTGACACCACCTTCCCCACTCTCTGGCATCCCCAGGTGTCTAGGCTTCCTCCCTGCTGTGGTTCCCCCTCTATTCTTCTTGTCACCAGATGCCCCCTCTAGTCTCAGCACCAGCCTGCTCTATTGCCCTGGCTCCAAACTATTCCTATTCTCCCTCACTGTCAGTCTGAGGAGCCTCCCCTTTGCTGCCCTCCTCCCTGTTGTGCTGCCCTTCACCTCCTGGGATTTGGGGCTCTTCTGTGTATTTCTCTAGTTACTTTCTTTTCGCACGTCTTCCACTTCTTTCAATTCTAGGATGTCTTTGCAAATCCCTCCCCATTCTTCCCTCTCTGCTTTGGGTCTCCTCATTCTTCTACTCTCTTCATTGTTTCTATTTACTCTCACTCGCTCTTAGACGCACACGCAAAAGGACAGTGATAGGATAAGATGCCAGCCTCTGGGACAGCAAGTTTTCCAGCCAGGTCGCATTTGAGAAAGAAAAACGGTGTCAAAGGACACGTCCAAGTGGCATCCCCGCTCACACTGTGCCAGGTCAGGTGATGCTGTGGCTGTGAAGGGGAAGCCTGTGCAGCAGAAAGGCCCAACACAAGGAGGACAAGGTGCTGCCGGGATTAGGTGCGGATGGAGTCAGAGGAATCCCAGAACCCGGGAGAAGACTCGGCTCCTCCACTACTGGGGCTGCGACACTGCCTTCCAGGAGCGACAAGCCCAAGACTTGGAGGACAAAACACTCCTGAATCCACTTGGCAGGTGAGCACTGTACACGGCGAAGGGCGAGGGAGAAGTCATTAGAAGGTTTCAAGCAAGGAAACCGGGCGACAGGAGGTGTGTGCGTGACCTGGATCAGGGAGAAGGCCAATCTCTGAGCCATTTTAACGAAAGTAAGTGATGGCGGGAGGTCACGGCGACGTATGAGTTCACTTAGGCTGAAGGGAGGGCTGCGGGGATTCTAAGGCCTTCAGGGAACTCGGGTCATCGGATATGGGAGAGCTGGGGTCTGCGATCGCAGACTTAATGTACACAAAGAAAGACTCACGCGCGGCGATGGGACTCTCATTCCACGCGATCCACTTCCGGGTCTGCAGGAAACTGCGCGCGCAGGAGAGGCCAGGCCTGGGCGGGGCCTACCCTCGGCCTAGGCGGGCCTGGGCTTCTGCCCCCGCCCCCGGCTCCTGCTGAGTCTCCTGTTTTCTGTTTTCCACACAGGACCTGCCAGTGAGGCTGAAACGGTGCAGCGGTCTGGGAAGTGGTCCCTCTGCAGTGGGCTCGATGTGGGGTGCCGAATGCATTTATGACAGTTCCTGCTATTAAAATTAGTTTTCACCGTACAGGCCCTGGAACTGCCTGGGAATGAGGTGCAAACTAGAATGTGATATGCAAAACACTGCTTGGCCAGAACGTGCCATGGCCTGCTGACGCCCAGCAAAAGACACTAGAAACCATTTTCCATTAATATTCCCCATTCACCGTGGAGGGAGCCAACCCTGTGCTCAGTTCCTGAGACTCTGGTAGGGAGAACACCTGGGGTGTGAAGCACTAATGCTAGTGATAAGTTAGGTCACCAAATGCTACTTTTGTAAAAGCAAAAACTTCTTCAGATATTAATGTAGCTCTTTTTTATATTTGTTACTCTGTTCAACACTTTGGATGATTTAATCTGAAATAAACATTATTGACATCATTATATGCTAAAGTCAATAATTACTATACATTTTGTAACTCCAGATTCATTTTACCTAAATGTAATTAGAAAACATTTCTTGGCTTGGCGCCTGTTGCTCAGTGGCTAGGGTGCCAGCTACATACACCAGAGCTGGCAGGTTCGAATCCGGCCCAGGCCTGCCAAACAGCAATGACAACTACAACCAAAAAAATATATATATCTGGGCGTTGTGGTGGGCTCCTGTAGTCCCAGCTACTTGGGAGGCTGAGGCAAGAGAATCACTTAAGCCCAAGAGTTTGAGGTTGCTGTGAGCTGTGATGCCACAGCACTCTACCAAGGGCGACAAAGTGAGACTTTGTCTCAAAAAAAAGAAAGAAAACATTTCTTACTTAAAAATTGCAATCTCTTGGCTTGGCGCCTGTGGCTCAATTGACTAAGGCGCCAGCCACGTACACCTAAGGTGGCGGTTTCGAATCCCCAGCCCGGGCCGCCAAACAACAATGAAGGCTGCAACCAAAACATGGCTGGGGGTTGTAGCAGGCGCCCGTGGTCCCAGCTACTTGGGAGGTGGAGGCAGGAGACTCACTTGAGCCCAGGAGTTGGAGGTTACTATGAGCTGTGATGCTATGGCACTCCACCCAGGGGGATAGCTTGAGGCTCCGTCTCAAAAAAAAAAAAAAAATTGCAATCTCTTTTAGGTCTTTTTTTGGCTGTCTTTTTCTGACTGTTCTATGAAGTCTGGATAAAAAAACCTGTAAAATAGTCTTCAGAAGATTATTTGAATTTTAACCTGCACAATAATTTTGCAAAATTTATAAGGGCATTTAAAAGCGAAGCTAAAAATTAGATTACCACATTTTAAATACCTTCATTCTACGAACAATAACATAATGACAACAACTGTGCCTTAACATGTCTGAAGAAGTATGTTTTTCTCTCATATCTTGAATTGTGGAAAGTTTCATCCATGGAGAAGGGATAATCCATTGAAATGCAATCATGTTTAGATAGGTAAACTAGCATGTTTAACAAAATAGCAGATTAAAATTAGCTGAGTGACTCACAGATGAATACAAAAAGATACATTAACACATTTTCAAGAGATGCAGATTTTGGGACCTTTATGAATATTATGCAATATTGTTAACAAGTTGAGGGGATTGTGCAGCTTGTTGTTAAACTGAGAACAATAGGCAAGATGCTAATTTATAGCTGAACATAAAGAATGTATTTAGCACAGTTCCCTTGGTATTCATGGAGGATAAGTTCTAGGACTCCCCATACTAAAATCCAATAACTTTTTTTTTTTTCAGTGTTGAGACAGAGTCTCATTCTGTCACCCTGGGTAGAGTGTTGGGGTGTCATACCTCACAGGAACCTCAAACTCTTGAGCTTCAGCAATCCTCTTGCCGCAACCTCCTCAGTATCTGGGACTACAGGTGTGCAGCACTACAACTGGCTAGATTTTCTATTTTTAGTAGAGACAGGGTCTTGCTCTTGTTCAGGCTGGTCTCTAACTCCTGAGATCAAGTCAACCTCTTACCTCTGTGTCCCAGACTGCTAGGATTACAGACGTGAGCCACCACACCAGGACCAAGATAGAACTTTCCCTTTTTTTTTTTTTTTTTGAGGCAGAATCTCACTATGTTGCCCTAAGTAGAGTACCACAGCGTCACTGCTCACAGCAACCTCAAACTCTTGGGCTTAAGTGATTCTCTTGCCTCAGCCTCCTAAGTAGCTGGAACTACAGGCGCC
>CAUYQV010172839.1:0-21609 GCA_963574575.1 Galagoides demidoff | reverse complement strand
TCCTGGGCTCAAGCGAGTCTCCTGCCTCTGCCTCCCAAGTAGCTGGGACCACAGGCGCCCGCCACAACGCCCGGCCATTTTTTGGTTGCAGCCATCATTGTTGTTTGGTGGGCCCGGGCTGGGGATTCGAACCCGCCACCTTGGGTGTACATGGCTGGTGCCCTAGCCGCTTAAGCCACAGGCGCTGAGCCACATCCCTTTATATGTATATTTCCATATATTGCATTCTACATACACATTCAAACACATATCGACGCCCAGACATGGAACAATCCAGATACACGTGTCCACGTGTCATCTGCTCTGACCCTGAATGTCCCTGCTGGTTGAACTGCGGCCCAAAGGCTGCGCCATCTTGCTCAGCCTCCCATCCTGCATGGGATTTGAAAGGGAGCACCGGCAGTAAGTACATCCAGCCGTGTTGAAACTGGCTGGCTCTCCATACCCTGCTGGGTCTCCAAAGAAATGTATGAATATTTTAGCTCTTTCTTTATGGCACTTGATTTCCATTTCGCTTATGGGCTCCCTTTGCTAGACTTTTAAAGAACCCATTTTCATCACAAAATCAGGCCCAGGAACTATTTATCATACATATGAGAGTCAACATGAATAAAACACCCCTTAGGTACTGTTCACACTTCTCTCGCCTTCTCACTCTTGGGCTGCTATTAAACTTTAATGCATATAAAGTTTTCTGGGTTTTATGGAGTCAAACAGGAGAGTGGTGGCAGGCCGACATGCCTGGGGGGCACAAGCTATCCGGGATTGCAGTTAGATAATGAGCAAATACCCCCAATAGCCATAAAATGGCATCTAAAAACATTGCCTGTTTTTACAAAAACAACTAGCATCAAAACCCAGCTAAGTTGAAGAAAGCTTGGTGATCAATGGGTTGAACTCTTTATTTCAGAGATGTGGTAACCTGGGACCACAGGGGGATGGGGTTTCTTACGGACATAATCGTCTTTGTGGAAAAGCTGGGTCTACAATGGTGGCCATGGGTTCCAGATCTTCAACCCTGCCTCCTGCTTCTGGAATATCACACAGATGCACACAAGGGATGTCTTGAAAGCCACATGAGATGTACACTTTCAAAGCAAAACATTGCTCTCCCTGAGATCTTCAAATCTTCTGATGGACGTGGTATTTCTCTTCCATCTCATGCATCCCTGACACATCTCAGAAGCTTCCCCAGGCCCCTTCCTCAGCATCATGTCTCTGAGCCTTGTGGCCACCAGCACATTCTGCACAGCCTCAGAACCATGTGTGGTGCTCACAACCATTAGCTTCATAAGCCTCATGGTCCACCTGCCCGAGCTCCTCCCTGCTGTCACCTAAGTGGGGACACTGAAGAGACGGTAAGGGAGTAGGAAGGCAGCTACTCCCGCCTTTAAGTAGGAACATGCAGTGAAATGTTTACTCAGGAACGGAGCTATGGGGCGAAGTGAAGAGAGCTCCAGAATGCACCCGAGGGCTGCCGGTCACAGTGCAGGGAAAGAGCAGGAGAAGTTTCCCTCCCTGTAACGATGCATGCGACTTTGTAACCTTGGTGGGGCTGGGATGCATTTGTATGCATTTGGCTATTCTTGCTCTCTATTCTCTCCCTTTCCCAAGCTCCAAGCTGAGAGGCTCGGGCCAGGGAGGAGAGCTGGACTTGCCTGCCAGACATATCCCCCATCCAGCTTTGGGGATCCAGCTTTGCCAAAGCTTCAGATCACCGATGTGGATGGGGAGCATCTCTGAGAGGGGTGTGAGGAGAGAGGAAGGGATAAACTTCACGTCCTTAGACAAGGAGCTGAAAAGCATTCTGCAAGCCAGGGGAGGCGGCCCCCCTGCTCTCTGGCAAGGCCCCAGAGGGGTGGCAAGGATGGCTAGGGGAAGGGTCAGGTGCTTCTCAGCCTCAGCAAGACCCACCAGCCTCCATGCCTGGTGTGGCAGCAGCAGCCTCAGATACGGAGGGACCAAGAGACTGGGAGGATGAGTGTCTCCATGGCAACCAGTGTGGTCTGATGGCTTGCAGCTCATGCATGCCAGGGAGTCAAGGGAATGATGGGGAGATGGGGAAAAGACCCCCTCCAGATGGAGATGGGGAAAAGACCCTCCAGGTGGGGAGGGTCTTCCCTCTTACTGATTCTTCACTCTGAGAAGTTAGTTTGAATTTCCTGCCTATGTGATGGGATGGAGTCAGTAGTCATAGTTGAAATCAAATCGAGACTTGCTTAGAAGAAAATAAAGAGATTGGTTACTTGTTCCATCCCTGTGTCTAGGGCCTGTGATTCATTTCTTCCTTCTACATCTGAAACACACACACACATAAAAATCTACATGTTCCCCATGAGTTATCCAGTAGCATCCTAAGCATCCTGGTAACTGCAGATGCATTATCTTTTGTGTTGCTGTAGGTACCGTCTGTATTTATCGCCTGAGCCAAAACACGGGCAGTCGCCATCAATTTCCATTTGCATTTCTTCTCTTCTTGGTCATTTATTAAAACCAGGCTTTAAAACAACACCAAGACTCCTCGCATAATCTAAGACACCAAACTGTACACATCAGAGGTTTAGGTTGGCAGGAAAGCCTTTGGAAGAGCCCGCTCCTGGATCCATTTGACTGTTAGGATCACGAGCAGGTTAGGGGAGCAAAGACAGCGGCACCCAGAAGCTGTCTGGGCTCAAAGCTGCCCACCCAGCCTAGCTTCCGTTATAAAGAGCAGCTTTTGTAGCTAACGAGCCAGATCAGATGTAAACAGGTCTCAGAGGGTCTGTTCTTCTGAAGATGTGAGGCAGAACTTCACTTAAGGTAGGTCAGTTACAGGCACCTCACCGTGGTTGAGTGAGGAGAGAGAGGCAGATAATTGCGTCTTGCATATTGAAGTGGGTGGGGGAGCAGAAAACCACTGGCCCAGGGGAGGGGATTCCGTGCCAGGAGGGGTGTGGGTTTTTTCTTTGTTACGTGCATCTAGAAACTCTGGCCTGCACGCAAGCCTTGTCCTAGCGGCTCACCTTGCATTCCTTGACACAGATTTGCAAGCTCCAAAGTGCACATTCCTCCACATTTCCCTGTAGCACTCACTGAAACGTGCTGATGTCTCCAAATACAAATTTCTTTTTATGGTGCACTTATTAACCACTTCAAAGACGCGTTTTTTTAAAGTGTACGTTTGCCCCCAAAATCGATTCTGATAACCCAAACCGCGATGTAGTAACTTGACCTAAGGATGACTTAAGCCTAATTCTTGGGGACCTCGCTTCATGCCTCTCCTCAGCTTTCAAAGCAAAGGGAGGGTCCTCAACAGCTCAGGGTCCGGGGCCTCACTGAGGGTGGAGTCAGGGCAGGTGTTCTCAGGCCTCACTTCAAAGTCAATTACTTTGCTGGTTTCTTCTCTGAGTTGCTCCACGGCATTGACTATGGTTCATGATCTCATCCAGAAACCCAGAAACCTCAACAGAAGACAGTCCGGCGCTTTGGAAAGGATGTTTTGATTTCTCAGCATTACCACATTCACATTTCACAGAGAGGCTCGGTCTGATTTAATCCTGAGTTCGTAAAGCCCACATTTATATATTTTTTGGACTTTCTTTGCTCTGATTCTGGAAAGCGATCATGGACGAACCATTCCAAGGACAGACCCAAATTCTGAAGGGCTTGGGGGGCATACATGCAGTGAGGGTGACATTTCTGCTTAAATACCACTCCGGGCACGCTGAGTGGTGAAAAGGGATTTGGCTCCAGTGGTCCTGGGTGTCATGCTGCTTTTTTAAATGTCAGAGTAGGTCTGACGAGTGTTTTAGGGGCGTTATCAGACCCCTGCCCCTGAAGCCTGTCCTTTATTCCCCTTTTCTCCTAATGATGCTTCTAGAAAGCACCCAGTGTTGGGGGCTGCACCCCACCCCTCGCCTCTGCCTGTGTGGCCCCACGGCAGGAGGCACACCCGTTATTAATGCATCTGGATTTTCCCTGTTGGCTCTTAGTGAGAGTTGGGGGTGCAAAGGGGTTGTGTATCTTCCCCTCCCTGCCAGAGCTGCCACTGAATGCATTTCCCAGCCCAGCATCTCCTGGGCCTTTCTTCCCCATAGAGCGATGCCAGAGGGGACCCTTCTCTGCCCAGGGAATGAGACGGAGGAAGTAGCAGTTCGCTGGGATCATTCTGCCCCTTTCCTCCAGCTCTTTCATTTTTAGTCCAGTCTGGTGAGGCAGGGCTTAAAACAAAACCACCTTTGGGTAGAGGGGAGTGTCGGACGGTGATCGTAGGCTGTCCAAGTTTAGTTTAGTTCAGTTTCGGTCTCTGCCCAAACAGACACCAGGGAAACTCCCAGAGGTGGCTGCCTTCAGGGCAGAACTGAGCACAGCTGGGCTGCGATCTTGCCCGGGCTCCTCAGAGCCTCTGACCCAGGTAGCTGGCTGTGCTCCTCCTTGGGCAGGAGGGAAAGTCAGAGGGACTCTGACATGGATGGTTGTCCTGTAGGCTACTACTTTTGATGGCGATGAACACTGGATCACCGTGTGTGTTTTCATCTGCCCACTTTCCTGCCCCAGTTTCTGGGAGTCTGGGGTTCCTCACCCAACTGTCCCAGGTCCAGCGCCCGTTCCCCTCCCAGTCACTCAGTGATTCCCTCTCTGGTTCCTGCTTCTTATGTCCACCTCTCACGGCATCCAGTTCCTGTGGTTCTTTGGAGGTCTGTCTCCCCCATCGGGCGGTGGCCACTGGGGGAAAGAAATCAAGGGGCTGGGTGTGGCCGTCTGTATTTCTGTGTTTCCAGCTTCACCTCCTCCCATGGGTCATACGGCTGTCCTCTAAGTGTCTGTGAACGAACAAGCACCAGGACCGGACATCACTGGGCCTTGAGTCATCAACAGGCGACGTTGGCTTCATCATCCCTCCTGGTCCCTACTGTAAAGCGTCTTCATGTCACCATCTATGGCATGATCTGCGCCATGCCAGGGGACACACCTGTGACTGATGCCCGGGCTCACGGGAAGCATTGCAGGTCCACGCTGTTCTGTGGCCCTCTGGCCTCTTACTTGATGCAGGGACCCCCATGAGCCATCCCAGCCTGTCTACTCCTAGCTCAGACCGTTCCCCAGCTGCTGGGTCCTGCTCCTGCCCCTTCCAGGTTTACCTATGGGCCGGTGTCCCCCAAACACTCTGGCGTGATGCAGGGTGCAGGGCTTAGATTGGGGTCCCCTGGTGTGCCCGTTTTCTCTGTTTCCCCTCTTGCTCTCTTGTCTTCCCTTGGACGGAGGGAGGATGTTCACGATTCAGGTTTTTGTATATTTTTTTGTCTCGTGGGAACTCAAAAGGCCAAAACCGGACTTTTTCCTCCCAGATCAGACGTCTCCCAGGGGCACTGAAAGCTGCAGGGTGGGGGCAGGAAAATGGGGAGAAGGGGGGAAGCCTCCTTGGATCTCAGACACCCACGAGGGCACCTGCATCTCAGCCCTCCCGTCCCCGTCTCCGCTGCTCTCGGCAGATTTCTCCGACATTGCCTCTGCTTTCTCCGTTTGCCTTCCTTCTTTCTCGTTCCTGGATTCTGTCCAGAGAGCTGGCCTTGGAGGCCATCTCAAGAAAAGCCGAGGACTGCTTTCTTTCTAAACTACAAAACCACAACTCCGTCCTGTGCCTCTGGCCCTCCTCTACTTCTCCGTAGGGTTCCTCTCACACTGTACAGCCAGGGGCTGTTTCTTTGACTCCACAAACTTTTTGTTTTTATTATTAAATTTTTAAAAAAAATGTCCAATTTTTTTAGAATCATGCAAAGCTGAGTTGACTGCGACTCAGAGACTCATTATTTCTAATTACTTCCTTCCTTATGCTTCCTCTTGCCCCATTTGTGTGGTTAAAGAAATGGTGGCCCAGAGAAGGCAAAATACTTGCCAAGCTGTGCAGGGTCACTGGACAGAGGGTCTCCAAGGATGGCTGTGCGTGCAGATAAAGCTCGACCTCTATGCACGGTCCCAGCATTTCAGATACAGCACCTTCCAACCAAAGCATCTTCTCTGGCTCTCAAAATATTAACCACTAGCATTTACTGAGTACCTAGTGTGTGCTTGGCACTGTGGATGGATCTCAAACTAGAGTATCTCTGTCAATTCCTCTAATAATCCTATGTTTTTTGCTATTTTGACTGATGAGGAAACCGAACCTTGGTGGAGGATATACATTATGCCAGGGCTGGGGCCCGGAGCAGAAGCCCATCTGTGTGACGGTGAGGCTGGAGCTCTTAGCAGCCATATCACTCCGCTCAATGGCACTGGAAGGGCTGCACTGATCAGCCCGAATGTGAGAGAGGAAGAAATGAAAGCCAATCTTTTCTTCCTTGGCCAATTCATCACGTGAGACTCCAATAAGCCTCCACTCCTAATGTTTTCTTACATTGCCTTTAAAGTACCCTCAGACAGACTCCAGGTCTACAGAGTATGGCTCTCTGGTATAATGGTAGCTATTTACTACTCCATCTGACAGATGAAGATGTTAAAGACTAGAACAGCTTCGTGGCTTGTTCAAGGTCTTGCTGTCAGTCTACGGCAGATCTTGGCCTTGAACTCAGAACCCTGATCTGGGAGTTCGTGGGTAGAAAACACCCACCCCGAGTTCCGGAATGCACAGTGGGGCTTGGGGATGTCGGCTTCCATCCCTCACCTGCCTGTTTTTCCTTTACCTTTTCCCCAGGGGTTGAGCTAAAACGGTCCACATTCCTCTGCTTTGTTTTATGGTAATGAGAAAACCCAGAGCCATCCATCTATCTCCCTGCTGTTGAAAAATAATAACTGGATGATGTTCCCTTTGGCAGCTGTCTGGACCTGGTATTTAAGCAGCATCTTGTTCCAAAGAACTGCCCTTTAAAAAGAGATTAGAATTGCACATCCACCACATATAGTTGGCAGATAAATAAATGTCCTTTTCTACCCAAATATTTCCAGCTTTTGCTTTAATGTGTTTCTCATGGTTGCAGCCCAATTTGCCTATGTAGGACTAGAAGTGCTTAAGCTCAGACTACACTAGGGCATGAGTTCCAGGCTTCTGATTATCACTTTGATTTTCTCCACTAGATTTTGGTTGCAAATGACTCAGACTGAGTGAGTAAGAGAAAAGGATTTTTATTAAATCATTAACTAATTGAAAAGTCCAGAGGTAGGAAGCTTCAGGTGTGGCTGGATCAAGGGGTTCCACTGTCATTCTCTCCTCTGTCTCATTATCTTTCTGTCCAGCTTTTCTCTGTGTTGGCTACTCTCACATGGGCTCTGCCTCCCAGTGGTAAGATTATCACCAGCAGCAGCTTGCTCACATTCTTTAAGCCAGGCCATTCCCACAGAAAAAGAGAGTTCTGCTTCCTAATCTTTTGCATAAACTCACAGAACCAAGTCTCATTGGCCTGGCTTAGGTCACATGTTCATCCCTGAACCAATCTCCTTGGCCAGGGCAACAAAGAACACTCATTGGCTAGGCCTGGGTCATGTGCCTCTCCCTGGATCCAAATAGTGAGAGGTCAGTCCACCTAACCCACTCTGACCTGCCAGGGAGGTAAGGTGGTTCCCTAAAGTAAAACCAATATTCCATTATTAGGAAAATAGTAAGTGAACTATAAGGGTTGTCCCTAACTTTGCCATACATAAGGGGAAAGTGAGAAATTTGTAGGTAACTGTAGATTCTTCACTTCAAGAGAACTCAGATAACTAAACACAGATTTTGCTGACTGCTTTTTCTCACCAAGAGGGTTCATGAGTAGAAATTCATGGGGGTAGCAGAGAAGAGGAAACCTAGTCCTCATTAGAGAAATGGACCTGTGGGTGGAGGAAGTAAAGAAACTATGAGATAAGGGCAGTTGTTGCCCTTTTTTTTCCCCTTTGGAACTAGGAAGGGACGTGGCAGGCCCCTGTCCTCAGGGAGCTCCATTAGAGCTGGGGACAGATTCAGAGTGGCCAACATACACAACCAAGTGCCTCAATACAACCAAACCATCTGGATATCAGTTACTCATTCATTAACCCTTTGTTCAACAAGTGTTTGTTGAGAAATTCTCTGTGCCAAGGCCTGTTTAGGAGCAAAAGGTGCACAGACTTCTGCTTGGAGAGCTCCCAGCCCGAGTGGGAGAAACACTAAGTACCCAAGGGTCCCAGCGCAGGAGCAGAAGCATTTCAAATACAGGACCCAACTGTGTGGAAGGGAACAAAGCAGCGGGAAGGGCAATAGCGGGACTGGGGGTCAAAGTGGGGAGCCCTTTGAATAGAGCGGTGTTTTGCAACCTTTTTATCTCATGCACGCTTGAACCCTATAGTTACATTTCTGTGGCTCACTTAAATTACGTTAATAAAAAAAGGAATATATTTACTGTGTTTTGAATTTCTTTTGAAAATAATATATATATTTTTCGAGGCAGTCTCGTTCCATCACCCTGAGTAGAGTGCTGTGGCATCATATCTCACCTCAAACTTAACCTCAAACTCTTAGGCTCAAGCGATCCTCTTGCCTCAGACTCCCTAGTAGCTGAGACTACAGGTGTGTGCCGTAACACCCAGCTAGCTTTTCTATTTTTAGTAGTCACGGGGTCTCACTCTTGCTTAAGCTGGTCTCGAACTCCTGAGCTCAGGCAATCTCCCTGCCTTGGCTTCCCAGAGTGCTGACAATAATTTAACGATCTTTAAAAATGTTTGCAGCACACCTATAATCCTCTCACCGCATACCAGTTGCAAATCACTGGTGTAGAGGGTCAGCAAAGGCATCATAGGGGCTGAGACCTAAGAATAAACGAATGAGGACGCTTTGAGGATGAGGGCTCCAGCGAAGGCCCCGTGAGTTGGGAATAAACTTGGTGCTGCAGAGGACCAGAAAGAGGACTGCCACCCAGTACATGACAGGGGTTTTGATGGGAGAATAAGAGAAAGAAAGAGGGGACCACAAGCTAGAGCATGTATTGAGTGTTCTTTTTCTGCATTTCCCAAGTACTTGGTTTATGAAGTACTTGGTCTCGTTCCTAAATGAGGCGGGACTGAGAGGCGCTTCCATGTCTGATTCCTGCATGGACCTGCGCTGCTCCCATTGCTCCTGCTCCAACACAGATATCAGACATTTGGTGAGAATCTCTCACGGTGAGAGAGAGAGTGTGGCCCAAGAGAAAGGATTGGATTGGAGTCCCAGTTCTTCCAGCTGAGGGACACTGAACCACTTATGGATCTCTCATCTGAAAATAAGATAACGGGAGCCCCTTAGGAGCCCCTTTAAGCTTTAAGGATTAAGCAAG
Organism: Galagoides demidoff; assembly: GCA_963574575.1. Taxonomy (NCBI): domain Eukaryota; kingdom Metazoa; phylum Chordata; class Mammalia; order Primates; family Galagidae; genus Galagoides; species Galagoides demidoff. Next base: position 12,370 of record CAUYQV010172839.1, on the reverse strand, counting down.
GTCATGTGGGAGAAAGTTCATTAAATGTTAGCTTTCCTGGTCTCATTGGAAGGGGAGGAAATTACCACCTAGTGTCAGGAGGATTTGGGGAGAAAAATCTGTCTTCTTAAGTTTTGTTCATTCTAGAGCACTGGGTACATGAGGACAAGGGCTTGGGAGAGGGGGACATACCAACAAACAAAGAATAAAAAGGAGGTAAGATGATCGTCTTGGACATGGAATAGGACCCCAGAGGGAGGCAGGTAGCAAAAGCAATGATTACCATTTCTATAGCTCGTGCTATGAGCTGCGGACTTTGCTTGGTCTTTACCTATCTCATTTGACTTAATCTATCCACACGAAACAGTGACCCTCATCAAACATCAACCCCTGTCAGGTACATTGGTTTATTAATCCCATTTTATATATGAACTTCAGGAAGATGCAGCCAATTGTGAAGATCATCTGACTACCATGTCTCCCCGAAAATAAGACCTACCCCCAAAATAAGCCCTAGCAGGATTTCTAAATATATTGTTAAATATAAGCCCTACCCCGATAATAAGACCTAGTGATGGGCGTGGCTAGGCAGTGCGTCTGCACAGCCATACCATGTATTTTGGTGCTGAGCGGTAAAGAAGACTGGAATACCTTTTATAAGACATCCCCTGAAAATAAGCCCTAGTGTGTCTTCTTATGAAAAAATAAATATATTTTTATATAAGTGTCTTATTTGGGGGGAAACACGGTTGTAAGCAGTTGACCGAGGATTTTTAACCGCTCTGCTGTCCCGAATCCCGAGGATGGAATTATTAATCCAGGTGCACATCCTTGCTCCCCTTCTGCAAGTTTTTGGCTCTCTTTTGTTTTGGCTCTGATGGTGCTTACTCCTCAAAAACCCTAAGTCCTCTGACTTCCAAGGGTGAAACCTGTGGCACCTCGCAACGAAGAAATTAATGATACTCACCCTCCGAAAACTTTATTTTTTTTTTTTAGAAATGAAAGATACCCAAAGAAGGATTTCCTAATTGTAGCAACCTGCTACATTAATGCGGAAAAACTCATTTACAATTCAGCTGTTAAACGACAAACCATTACCACCATTTTTATTGCTTTATATCCCCCTAACAAATTTATTATGTAATTACCCTCCATAACAGCACCATTTCAGGATGTAAAGTTGAAATAAGGTCCGTATTTTAAAAGGCTTACTATTATGTGTTTTCTATATCTCGTCTAGATGACCCAGCCAGCACCGAGAACCGAGTTTTCTCTTCTGTTAACCGGGGCTCAGAAGGTTGGAGACTCCCGAATCTGATTCTCTTTTGCCCTCTGCTGCATGTTAGCAGGACTTAGAGCGCTTTCTCCATTCTTCAGCTTGGTGACTCACTAGTTGAAAACACTTAGACACACAACACAAGCTTGGTGGGTTTAGGGGGTGGGGATTAGGAAAATGACTACAGTGTACCACCGCCCAGTGTGGTGCAGGGCCCAGGTTTAAACAGAAATCTATCAATAAAAGAATGAGGATTGGTGGGTACCTTGAACGGTTTCTCCCTAATGCTGCTGTGGACTGTGGTAGTCAGAGAAACCTCCCTGGCTGGCTGACTCAGAGGCAGAGACAATAAGGTATTCACTGCGCCAAGGAGAAGCCGGTTCACACTGATACTCCTTTTCCTAAAGGCAGAAGAAATTGGACCTGTTTCTAAGGGAAAGGGCCAAAGGCCTGAGCCTGGAGACATCCCGAGGAGTCTGGCTTTCGCTGCTGTGGATAATGAGCTGGAGGAACCTCTCTATAAAGATCTTTTATTAGCAGACGGGGCTCTTTGTGTTCCTCCGGCAGACTAGGAAGACGGCCGGGTAGGGGCCTGCCTGGTGGGGGCCTGCCGGCATTCCAAACTCACCTGCTTTCCAGATCCAAGAAAGACAGGGCAGTTGGTTGCTTTGCTCAGCAGGAGAAAGTCTGCCCCACGGTCTGAGGATGGTGTCATCAGAAGAGGACGGGTTGCAGTTACCATATCTGAGTCATGTACCTCCCGGGAAGCACTGCCAGGGATAGGAATCAGGTGATCTGCTGTTTGCCCCGACCTCCATTGTCACTTCTTTCATAAACCCAGCGAGGTGGCATCTGGGCAAAGAATGTGCCAATCAGGGAGGGACGGAAGAGCAATCGGCAGACTGTTTTCTAGTGGCCCTGGCTGGCTGTGTGACCTTGAGTATATAAACCTTGGCTTTTCTGGGACTTTATTTTCTTTCCCAGGAAGTTAGGAGACCGGAGCTGGTAGGCGCTCAGCCTGTCTTTTTTCAGTCAATGGCTCCGCTGATAGTCCCACATCCTGACTCTACCTAGACGGCCTAATCCAGCGGTTCTCAAACGGGGGTCCTCAACGCCACCCTCAATTTGGCAATGTCTGGAGAGATTTTTGTTGGTCACGGTGGGTGGGGAGTGCTGCTGGCATGCCGTGGGGCCAGGCCAGGGTTAATGCTAAATATTCTACAATGGACAGGGCGGCCCCCTGCAAGAAAGAAGTACCCAGCCCTGAAGGCCGACAGCACAGAGGTTGAGAAACCCCGCCCTCGACTGTCCCATTAGACAGAAACGCACATCGTTGCCCCAAGTCAACCACAGGAAAAGGCCTAGAGAAACTTCTTTTTTCTTACTCCCTGAATACACAAGAATTCATCCTAAGTGCTACCGTCCGTGTGAACGCCTAGGGAGAAAGACATTCCGTGGATCTCGTAGCATCAAGATGTACAAGATCTGGGCCGCAGAATAAGCAGGGTTATTGTGATGTACAGAATAACTTGATGAACTTGTGATGTACACACATACACACACGCACACACATGCATTTGCACCAGTAGAGAGAAAAAAAGCCAAGTGCCCTCTCCCTTTTCTCCAGAGGAATTCCATCCTGACCTCCCTTGCCACCCCCTGAAACATTCTTCCACGGCCTCCTCCGGCGAGTTGTGCACGGAGGATAAGCAGCTTTGTCTCAGTCTTTAGAATTCTAACGTTTAAACAAATGCATTTAGTTAGGCCCAAGTGCTGCTCGCCACCCCAAACACTATGAATTCTTCGTCCCAGTTTGGCTTTTAATCCGTGATTGTTGAAGCCGCTGGTTTCTACTCTCTGCATTCACAAGACCGGACTTTGGTGGATCATTTAATATTGACACAAAATATTTGATACACATGTAATGATATCATCGCTCAGTCCCTTAGCCTGATATGGTTGCATAGGCACCTACTGGCTTAGAAAAATCTACATTTTTTTTTCCGCAGGATATGTTGTCAGTGAGCATAATGTATTCCAGGGCATAGATTCCTTGCCAAAATAATTCTGCCCGGTGAATGAGAAATGTGTTGTCATTAAATCTTCAGCTTTTGTGAGAGCATACAGTAGGGACAGTGTCTCTGAGAGCCCCACACAGACCAGCAGGACACAGGGCTTCTTTGTTTCAGTTCTGCCATATTTAGAATCTGTTCCCTAAATTCTTCCCCCAAACTCTCTTTACTAGCTTCTACTCCCCGCGGCTATGGGGCTGGCAAAGGAAGGCCGTGTTCACCTCGTAAGTTCTTCTTGGCTCCGACACGGGTCTCTCTCCGTTCAGTCCACAAGAACTTAATGAACTGTGGTGTCTCTCTCCTGGGTAAAGGTCACTGGATCTCAGGTTTAAAGCAACCTCGTCTTTCAAAACTGGCTTGACAAATGGAAAAATCCAGAGTCCCCGATGTCTGCAAGTTCTGGCTTCCACCAGAGCCAGTGGGGGTAAATATCAGATGCCGTATCAGAAGCTGGGGATTTCCCCCACATCCCTCTCAAGCACCTGAGGTTTGATTCACAATGTAAACGGTTGACTTGTAGAGTGTTGGCCGAGTCTACAGGAGTGGGTGGAACCACAATGATCCTGTGCCAAGTTCCTTCACTAAGATCACCGCACTGCCTTGAACACCAAAGAGACTTGTTGGTCTAGTTAAGTCAATTTCTACAGGAGAAGCTTCCCTAGGCATAAAACACAGGTAGTCTAGTAGCTCAGAGTTATCCTTGATTCTCCGATTTCCCTCCCTCCACACCTCCCAATCCACTATAAGCCCTGTCCGATCTGCCTCTGAGGAGTGTCTTGAATCGGTCTACTCTCTGAGCCCACAGCCACCCCCTAATCAAAGCCACAGCCATCTGTTGCCTGATCACCTACGATAATTCTCTCCTGCTTCCTCTTTTGCTGCCTCACACTCCGTTTTCCGCACAGCAGCCAGAATCATCTTTAAAAAAGGTAAACCCATTCACGTCACTCCCTGATTCCAGCCCTTCCATGACGTTCTGATGTTCTCAGAATCCATTCCTGAGGGCCTGCTATAGCCCAGCGGTTCTCAGCCTGTGGGTCGTGACCCCTTTGTTAACAAAGAAAATACATCATGGCATTAGGAAGGTTGAGAACCACTGCTATAGCCGGTGGCCAGATGTAGCAAATAAAAACACAGGATGCATAGTTTTATGTGCATTTTAGATAAACCAGGAATAGTTTTCTAATATAAGGATAGTATCCCACACATATTTGGGAGATCACTACACCAAAGCCATTTGTGTTATTTGTCCGACTAGACATCTTGCATTTTATTTGACAACCCTGCTTATTCTATGGTCCAGCATCTGTGTGCTTCCAATTTCATCTCATGCTCCCGTCTTTCTCCCTCTCCCCGGCAACACTGGCTTCCAGTATCCCAAGCTGGTTTTGACTTCCAAGCCTTTGTACTGATGAATTCCTATGCCTGGGATATTAATTCAGCTCTTTGTGGGGCTTGTTCCTTTTCGTTCCATGGGTTTCTGTTCAAATCTCTCCTTTGGGAGACGCCTGTCCTGATCACTCCCTCCAACAACGGCCCTTTCCCCATCCCTTGAAGTTCTTCATCACACTCTATTTTATTTTCTTCATGAGGTGACCATATGTTTGGTTTTCACCTGCTTGCTTTTATTTTTTTCCTGCCTCTTCTAGGAGAAGGGGTATAGGGCTCTGTCTGTTATGTTTTTTTTTTACTGCATCTCCAGTGTCAGACACAGGTCTGGTGATACAGATCATTTGTGAACAACTAAGCGAATGAACTCAGCTCTTGTCCTTTTGCTTCGAGAATGAAGTCCAGTCTCTTTCCCATGACCCAGCAAGGATCCTCACCCCACTCTTTAATGCCATCTCAGACAGAACCTTCCCTGAGGAGGCCTTCGTGGGTAAAGCCCGTGTCAGTGTCAGCCATGTGGTGAGCTGGGCCACGTCTCCATCCATCAAGGACGTGTCACATTGAAGACCATGAGCTTGAGCAGTAGAAACAGCTGGGCTTGAATCCAAGCTTTGACTTGGGTTAAGTCATTCCCCTTTTGAGCCTGTGTCTAACAGGGAGAGCCTCACCTTATTTATAGGAATATCGTGTAAAATTAAATGTAATGATACGTGTAAGCAACCTGGTGTACAGCTGGCCTTTCATGAGAGGTTACCCACAACCGAGGGCTCTCTGGAACACCTTGTTGGCCTACTGTGCCTCAGAGGCTGTAGTTTTCCCTGCTAACACTGCCCACCCCTCCTTTCTCTCTGCCCTTTTAGCTCATTCCCTGTGATCCATGCACCATATTTCCAGCGGTTCTGATAAGCTCTGGCTCTACAGCTCTGCGCCATCTGCTTCCTTAGAGAACGGAACAGACACGCATTGATCCTGGAAAGGCCCTTTCTAGTCTCCTGCTTGCACCCAGGATGGGACCTGTTCCTGTCTGATCAAGTTCTGCTCCTTAAATATCCGCTAGGCTGGATCTGCTACAGATGTTGCGGTTGCCATGGTAACCATTATGGCCGAGATTTTTCTCAAACTACGAAGGGAGAACAGCAGAGGTCCAAAGAGCAAAATGTAATCACTCTTACACTGGGTGTTAAGTGCTCTCCGCAAATGCTGGCTGGGGCATGCCTGGACACTGGGGTCCTCCACCCTCCTCTTTGGGTACCTATCGACATCCTGTGGGCTTGTTGACTCTCACAGAGAGCCTCTGTGGAAACGGGGTCATCTGCTAGGTTACCATTTCATGATCCATCTCGACGTGTTCTTTTAAAAGTTTGAAAATATTTTTTAATGTACATCTGTAGTTGCTTGTTATATTTTTGACTTTGGTGTGATTCCGTGAACACGTGCCCCAAAATCCTTACCTTCTCAACGAGAGTGGGAGAATATGTCCTTTCTCTTGAACCTGGGACGGCTTTAGTAACATACTTATAACCAACAAAATACAGTGGAAGTGAGGCTGTCACTGGGTGAATTGTAAGAGGCTGACTTATCAGACTCCTGGATTGACATGTGTATCTCATGACTCTGAGGCTCCCATGCTGTGAGGAAGCCCAAGACACCTGCAGTCCGTGTAGCTCTCAGCCTCCCACCGAGGTCCTAGTTGGCTTTCCATCACCGAGGTGGAGAGCTCATTTTGCCCCTCATGCAGAGGAAGGGTCTGACTTGACCATACTCGGCAGAACTGTCCCTGAGTGCAGTATGGGGGTGGTGGGCGGGAGAAATAAAGTACAGACTTTGAAGGGGACAGATCTGGGATCAAACCTCAGCTCCACAAACTAACTTGGATGAGTGGTTTTTCCCCTCCAAGTCTTGATTTCTGCATCTATAAGGTGAGAATAATAGTAACTTGTAGCTTTATTGTGAACAAAGAGATAATCTTTGGTGGCTGGTATGCACTGACCCCTCAGGAAATAAGACCTGTTATGCTTCTTGTTGCTAATTAATTGATTATTATTAATAATATTTGATGAGGATGTGGAAGGGATGAGATCACTCCAGCTCTGTGGTTATGGGGGTGTCCTCCAGCTGGGATTGAGCTTGCCTTCAGGCAGACCAGATCCTGTAAAGTGCTGCCACCTTCAGGTGTGCCTTCCAGAAGCCTCTAACCCCCAGTCATCAAATCACCCAGCCTCAAGTCACCCCAGATGTAGCATCTTCCTACCGAAGCCCCCAAGCTCATGAAGCTGAGATAAGCTGCTCTTCCTATTAAACCTTGCCCAAATTCCTGACCCATAGAGTTCATGATCCCAAAGAAGGTCCTTTTAAGCCATGATGTTTTGAGCAATCATAACTGGATCAGATGGGCTGGCTCTTGTTGGCTGCCTCAGGGACATGTCCAATGTGGTACTCAGGACCATCTCTCCTGGTCCAAGCTGATGGCTTTGCATGGACTTCCTTGGGTTCCCCTGGGATGACATCTCCAATGTCATTTAAACCAAAGTCCTTTGGCCTTAGGAATCACAACTGCTTCAGAACCCCCTCAATGATGGTGGGAGTTTGGGGGGGGGGTCAGGTAGTCTCATAGGGTGCATAGCACATGGTACAAGGGTCATGGGAATTGAGGGAGTCTTGGGAAGATTTTTCCCTGAGTGTTGCAACTTCAAATGTTTATTAGGTCCACAGAGCTTCTGTTGGAGACCAGAATGAAAAGCCCATGGATATAGTTGTTGACGGAATCCATCAACGCTCGATTTATTTCCCTGAGGCTTTCAATTAAGAAAAGAAATACGGTTTCAATTGGGGGTAGAAAAGACAGCCCTCTTTCATATTGATTCTGCTAGGTAGCATCTATTTCAGCCAAAATCTTATATGCACTCTGTTCTGCTCTCAAAAAGAATTCTGCCCGTGTTATGGGTATGATCCCCGGTGGATGCACCGACTATATATTTAGCACTTGATTCCTGGAATACAGGCTCTCAGGTCTTCCAGCCGCCACTCGGCAACTTTTGTTTCCATAGAAACTAATGTTTATGTTTATATCTATGCAGACTGTGTCTCTATCAGATTTTACTCCTCAGAGCAGCTGCTGTAAGTCATTTCACCAAGATGGACGTTAGTGATAGGGGGAAAAAAAGCCCCTGTGCTACTGAAACGAGAATTTAGTTCGGCATCATTATGGGCCCCAAAGTCAGAGTGGTTCAAAACGAAAATAAAAGGGGTGTAGTCCAGAAAGCTAAGTATTCCAGCGCAAAAAAAAAAAAAAAAAAAAAATGAGGGCCTGACCCACAATGAAACCTGCGCTCTGTGAACAAACAGGGTCTTTATCGATCTCTCTCTGGGGCAATCTAAATGCAATGTACATATTTAAGTATGCTCACTGTTAAGTACATAGGAAGTACCTCTGTTCTCGGCAGCCGAAGGATGCAGCAGCTAAGTGGGATGGGAATTTGTGTTCAGGAAGGGATGTCCTGGGCACCTCATGTCTTTCCCAATGTGCTCACTAGGGGAAACAGTGTATCCAAGCCTCCTTGGCTGAGGCCCCTATCAAGTCTAGCAGGCAGCCATTGTATCTTTTCCTGTTTAATTTTGTTTCCATTTGCTTTTGTTGTAACTGCCCTTTTATATATACAGCACACCGTTTTCTTTCTTTCCTTATTTTGTCCATCCATTCAACAAACATGGAGTTGCCACAGTGTCCCTGATCCCTATTTGACAGTGAGCGAAAACGATGAGAGGGAACGTTTACTGAGCACTTCTGATCACGCTTTACGGTGGTTTCCTTGCTGACTCCACACAACGGCCATCCAACTAAATATAATCATTACCCCCACTTTGACAGTCGAAGAGACTAAGGTACAGAAAGTAATTCACCCAAAGTCTCATAGGGACTAAGACTTGAGGCTCTGGAGTCCGCTGTGTGAGCAGCTGTACCAGACTGTTCTCATGGTTCTGCTCTGGAGTTCATAGGCCAGTGGGAGAGAAAAAGATTATAAAAGCAGCATCACGACCCATGATAGCATAGGGATAGTGTTAGAAGTCAGACACGGAGCTGTGGAAACAGAGGGGACGTGACTAAGTCTCTGTGGGCGAGTGGAGCAAGGTGTAACAGACGTGGGTTATTTCAGCTGGGCCTTAAAAAAGGACTAAGAATTCCTCAAGTAAAGAAGAGAAAAAATGGCTTCTCTAGTAAGGAAATAACCTATTGAGGGGCAAAGCTGCACAAAAGGGCAAATAGCAGCCAGGTGTGGCGGTGAGCTCCTGTGGTCCCAGCTACCCGGGAGGCTGATGGGGGAAGATTGCTTAAACCCAGGGGGAGTTCGAGACCAGCCTAGGCAGTAGAGAGACTCTGTCTCAAAAAGAAAAAGAAAAAAAGGACAAAGAGAGAAAGAGAAAGAGAAAAAGAAAAAGAAACATAAAAAGAAAAAGAAAGAAGAAAAGAAAAAAAGAAAGAAAAAAAGAAAATCAGAAGGAGAAAAAGAAAAAGTAAATTGCATTATCTTTCTGGCCTGCTCTCATCCACTGGTCCCCTAGTTTACTTTTGTTTTCTTATTATTGTAAAATATAAGCTTTACTATCTTCACCAATTTTAAGTGTGTGCATTCAGTGGCACTACGTATATACATGCTGTTGTGTAATCACCACCATCCACCTCCACAGACTTTTCATCCTCCCCAACTTGAGCTCCTTGCATTAAACAATGACTCCCCATGCTTCCCAGCCCCAGCCCCCGGCTCCACTGTTCCACTTTCTGTGTCTGTGAACTGGATCACTGTAGGCACCTCAGGGAAGTGTGAGCATACAGTATTTGTTTGTTCGTGTCTGGCTTGCCTCACTTAGCATAATATCTTCTCCCCTAGTGAACATTGAGTTTCACGTTTTGTTGCTTTAGGGGACATTGCTGCACATCTGCAGGTGAGGCCACAGGTCACAGGAGGAGGATGTACTGTGGTCGTCTCCTGGTGCGTCTGCCCAGGATCTGTCTTCAAGGTGCATCCCCTTCCTCCTACCATTCACCCGCTCGAGAGGGGAGAAGCCATGTTCAGATGCTCCATCCTGGCCATGGGTAGATGGGTTCAGGGTGGTCCCCCATGAACCTCTTCTCCAGGAATATGGAAACCGGACCAAGAGATGCCCATCAGTATGGCTATTCTCGGAAATAGGGGAAGCCTCCAGTGGGGAGCTACTAGGGGTGACCGTTTCCCAGCAGGTGGCCAGAGAAGCAGAAAAACCCTTTTCTAGAGAGAGAAACAGAGGAGGGATGAAGGAGGAAAAGACGTTCCAGTTCCCCACAGAGCTGCAGTTATGGGTGGTCTCTGCTTCCCAAGGCTCAGCTTCTCACTGCTCCGGGCTTCCTGGGGCCACCCTGTCACCTGCTAACCAGGTCTCCTTCCTGTGATGCTCTCCCAAGTCGTATTCTAAGAGTTCTGGTTAGCACAAGCGTATAAAACCTCCACTTTGCTGGCCATTTGGAAGAAGAAACTCAACCCATAGCTCTTTACGGGTAGGGGTGGAGGAGGGGGACTCTTAATCAGTATTTGCAAGGAATTCTGGGATTTTTAAAAAGATGCCCCCCCCACTCCTGCCTGGACGTTAATTCCAAGCCTCAGCTGGAAGATGAGGGTGGCAGTGCTGATCATCTTCCCTGCTGAAGGCCATTGCCCATGATCAGCTTCTCTTCCTACCCATCACGTTTCCTTCCGGACAGCCCTCATCTCTGCTTGGGCAGCAGATATCATATCGGCTGCTTCCTCTCCGTGGTGCATCTTCTGGCTTCCTTTCTGCAGCTCCATTTTGCCAACTAGAGCTCATTGTTTCAAATTGCTTATGGGGTAGCTTCTCTCTGCACAAGCAAAATGCTTGGCATTAATCCTCATTAGGTTGGTTCCACTTTTTCCCGTGAATCCCCCCATCTTTTCTAGCATCCTGTAGCATTTTCACTCAAAGCCACTGGCTTTCTTCAAACAACTCTCTCTTCCAGCTTTAAATTGATGGTGAATTAGGCCAGTGCCAGCCTCAAGATTACAGCCTGTACGCTGACTTCTTCTACACGGCTCCCCACCCTCCCATCTTTTTCCATTCTGTTGTTCAGAGACACGGTACTTGTATGAGCTATAAACACAAAACTCTAATTCTCTATTCTCATGGTGACAAGGTCTGGGGGCTTCCTGATGGGAGATACAATCAGGGCCCAGATCAGGAGGAGTCAAAGGAGGTAACAAGGACACAAAATTCAAGGAGGTGCTGCATGGCCAGGTCTAGGCCTGCTCTTGCAGGACCCTGAGAGTGAGGGCCTCTTTAAATTGTATGCCCAGTGCCTCCCTCTTTCTGGCCCAGGTTATAGCTCACCACTGTGCCCTGGGATTGTTCGCATCCCATGATGTGACCAGACCGTAGGGTGGGAAGCTATTCCATATCCCAGGGAACACAATGGGGCCTGGCCCTTAGGAGAGGAGGATATTGGCATAGATTTGCATCCTAGCCTTTATGATGCTCAGGTATTACAGATTTCTCATCTGTAAAATGAGAACTATAACTCTTCTCTGCACACATAGGGGTCAGCAGGGCTAGATACCGGGGACAGTGCGTGTCCCGTGTGGTGTCTGACTCTGGGTGAGCTAATCAGGGGGAGGATCCCTTGTAGCCACTCTTAGGTCTGTGTGGTTTGATGAGGTATCATGACTAATATTTATCGGTCATCTGGGATAGCCAGGCCCTGCTCTAGGCACTTTACCCACATCGGTACATTTAATCCTAACGACAACTCTGAAATCAGCACTGCTCTTGGCTCGTTTCTCAGATGAGAAAATTGGGGCAAGAACACTTAGCTGATGGGTACAGGAGCCAGAAATCAGAAGAGCCAGCATACTGCCTCCCTGTCCCCAGGCTCAGGAGCCTGCGCTAGGGGTTCATTCATTTGGCTCTGGGAGGCATTGGGGTATTTCAGAGGCAGGGCCATGAAGCAGAACAGGAGAGAAGAATGGTCATGGGCTTTGGAGTTGAGGCTGAAGGGAAACTTCTGGCTCTTCAACTCATTCACTGTCACTGGTGACTCTCTCTGAGGAGTGTCTATAAACAGGGATCATAAAGTTACGGGGAGGAACTGACTTGATGCTTGTTAAAGCCCCCCATGGTCCTGGGTACAGAATGGGTTTTTGTCAACACTGGGCATTCTGCTCCTGCTGTTGCTGTGACCCACCTTGAAAGATGTCATGACCATCACAGCCTAACAGAGGGTGGAGGTCTTCTCCCCACCAGTCAAGAGTCCTTAACCATAAGAATGTAGGAAGGTAAATACTATAGGTGCCTTGGGGCAAGCTCTTCCAGAGACCTGAACTGAGAGCTCTAAAGAGGAAAAGCTAATGATTTATCAACCCAACTTCCACCCTTATCCTGCAAAAGATGACCTAAAAAAATAGAAATTCACAATTTATTTCTAAATGTTCATGAGTTTGATGGTAAGCTCTCCTGAGGGTAAGGACCAGGTGGGTCTGTCTTCTTAAAATCTGTTGCCCTAAGGTGTAGAACAGAGCACAATTCAGGTAGTATTGGTGAATGACTGAATGAGTAAGTGAAGATTTGGAATGATGTGGAGTTAGCGGAGGAAAAGTCATGAGAGGTTACAGAG
>CAUYQV010172837.1:0-13576 GCA_963574575.1 Galagoides demidoff | reverse complement strand
CCTGGCCATTTTTTGGTTGCAGCCATCATTGTTGTTTGGCGGGCGCGGGCTGGGGATTCGAACCCGCCACCTTAGGTGTACGTGGCTGGCGCCTTAGCCGATTGAGCCACAGGCGCCGAGCCAATTTTTTATTTTTTTGAGACAGAGTCTTACTATGTCACCCTCAGTAGAGCACTGTAGCGTCACAGCTCACAGCAACCTTCAACTCTTGGGCTTAAGTGATTCTCTTGTCTCAGCCTCCAAAGTAGCTGGCACCATAGGTGCCTGCCACCACACCCAGCTAGTTTTTCTATTTTTAGTAGAGACAAAGTGTTGCTTTGCTCAGGCTGGTCTTGAACTCCTGAGCTCAAGTGATCCACCCACTTTGCCTCCCAGAGTGCTAGGATTATAGGCATTAGCCACCATGCTGAGCAAATTTTTATTTTTAATTAAAAAAAATGCATCCATAAAAAGAAAACCACTTTAGGGTGGCGCCTGTGGCTCAAAGGAATAGGGCCCTGGCCCCATATACCAGAGGTGGTGGGTTCAAACCCAGCCCCAGCCAAAAACTGCAAAGAAAACCACTTTAATAAGTAAAAACTAAATAAGGGAATGACTTTTAAAAGGCTCTCATCCCCTTTGTTTTAGATGCCACCTTTACCACTGCCACCAATACAGAAAGCACTTCTTATATCTAAATGTCTTTCATTCCTAAATTTCATACTAATGTTCACACTGTGGGTAGGGGGCATTAGGAAGGTACCTGGAGATCTTCTCGGAGTTTTTATTAAAAATACACAGAATTTGAGAAAGATAGATCTCTTTAAAAAGAGATCAGAATATACTAGTATATCCCTCAAATCTATCAAACAGCTCTCTAAGCTCAGAGTACTATGCCTTTGTTTCATCTTTCCAAAGATGAGATCTGGCTAGGTTGCCCAAGCTGACTTTGAAATCCTGAGCTCAAACAATCCTCCCCCCTCAGCCTCCTGAGCAGCTGGGATTTACTGGCATGCGCCACCACATGGGGCTTAAGAGCACTATGACTTCCTTTACTCAACCCCAGCACTGGTTTCTATGTTTGCTGGGATCCTTATAAAGAAGAGCCCACCCAGATAAGTGGAGGCCACCTTAGCTCCACCTGAGGATACTATCAGTGACACTGCCGACGCAGCAACATATACGTTAGCACTGCCCCATCAACCTCTGTCTCCATCTATCCCTCTCAAGAAGCTAAATCTACCAAAGGATTCCTGAGACACAAAAAGTAACCCAACCCTTATAAGAAAGCAGAGGGCAACTGCTTTTTGCATTTTGCTCGGGAAAAGCTCTTTTTTCTTTGTTCTATCCTGACATAAGTACCCAAAAGTCAATTTTGATATCCATGCTTCTAAGTTAACAATGTGAAAACCACACAGCAAATACAACTCCATTCTACTTACATAGGATGTTTTAGATTCAGCATCCCAGCAGTCACAGGCATAATGGGCCATCTCATTCTCCATGTGCTGTCGGAAGCGGAGTTTATCTGGAGATACTCCAACCTTCACGAGGTAGAGGTAGATGCGGCCAATGAAATAGCCTAATACTGAGTTGTTAATCACACCCTAAATGAATGAATGAATAAAGAAAGCAAGTAAGCGTTTGTTAGAGGAAGGAAACACACATCACTACTTTTGAAGGCCAAGTACCATTTTTAATAATTGTTCTGTTTCAGAATAATTTCAAATACCCAGAATGTGATCTTGGTTATTTTCAAAGAGGTTAATGTCACATTAATAAGGTGACGATGGAGTTTTAAAAAAATCTGTCCAACACACTTAACTGGAGATCTTCTCTGAGATCTCAGTTCTCAGACGTAACAAAAATATAGCCCAATGTCTCATACTTTCTAAATGCACAGTACTTAAAAAAAAAAAAATTTAAAAAAGGTACTGTACTAAAAACAATATTCATAATAATGACCCTAAAGAATTGTAAAGATATTCTTTTTCTTTTTTTGAGACAGAGTCTCATTAGTCACCCTCAGTAGAGTGCTGTAGCATCACAGCTCACAGCAACCTCAAACTCTTGGGCTTAAGCAATTCTCTTGCTTCAGCCTCCCAAGTAGCTGGGACTACAGGGCCACAACACCCAGCTTTTTGTTGTTGTAGTTGTTATTGTTGTAGTTGTCATTGTTGTTTGACACATCCAGGTTGGATTCGAACCCACCAGCTCCTGCATGTGTGGCTGGCACCCTAGCTGCTGAGCTACAGGAACTAAGCCAAGATATTCCCTTCTGAATTAACAAAGTAATAAGATATGTTGAGGGAATTTTAATGCATTTTTATCTACTAAAAATTGTGAATCCCATTTAATATGTGTAATCTTACCATTTTAGTACTAGGAGGACCTCAGATACCATCTAGCCCCAACTCCTACTGACTGCAACGGTCTTATCTACAAAATAGCTGACAAGTTATTAACTAGCCTCTCCTGGAATATTTTCAGGGTGAGGAAGCTCATTCCTCCCCAAGGCAACTCATTTCACCACTAGACAACAGCTACTGTTAGTCATTTTTCCCTCACTCGCTCATTTCTCCAGGCAAATATTTACAGAAATTCTGTTATATATAAGGCCTTATCCCAACTGCTATGGGTAATACAAAAGAGTTAAAATCCAGAGTGACTGGTTTCTGTCATACGCGTTATTAAAAGTCAGATCAGTGGCTCAGCGCCTGTGGCTCAATCAGCTAAGGCGCCAGCCACATATACCTAAGGTGGCGGGTTCGAATCCCTAGCCCGGGCCCGCCAAACAACAATGATGGCTGCAACCAAAAAATGGCCGGGCATTGTGGCGGGCGCCTGTGGTCCCAGCTACTTGGGAGGCGGAGGCAGGAAACTCACTTGAGCCCAGGAGTTGGAGGTTGCTATGAGCTGTGATGCCATGGCAGTCTACCCAGGGGGATAGCTTAAGGCTCCGTCTCAAAAAAAAAAAAAAAAAAAAAAAAAGTCAGATCAGTGAGGGCACGGTTCACACCAAGATCTGTTTTCCAACTGCTCTGCTAAACCTTTTTCTCCTGTTAGCCCCAATAGCTCAGAAATTAGGATGTTCAGGCGATTTTCTCTCACTATAATGATACTGTATAATAAAATCTTTGTATAAACAAGTACTATATAAAAAGTAAAATGACTACCAAAATAAAACATTTTATCATCCAGTGCACAGAGAATTTGCTAAGTGCTGCAAACCCTGAATAGGTGCAATCTAAATAAAGTTTCCTCCAGAATCTTACCTGCTCAACAGCATCACCTAGGCGCATTTTCCGAGCAGACTGTCCGCTGACCTGGGCTTTAGCTGAATACAAATATAGGTGAAGGTCTGCCACATTCTGGAACTTGGGATGGTCTTTCTCACTGGGATCTACAAAGTGCTCAATTTCTGCCATTGTGAATTCTCTGAAAACAAAAATCTAAGAGATAAGATCCGCATGTTTAAACATTAAAAAAAAAATAAAGCTATTTTTAACTATGTTCTACGATGGTAAAGGCCTCATACTATAACAATCTCTTTCCCTAAAATGAAAGTTGATTTAAATAAAGGGATGGCTAAAAAAAAACCTTTAAATTATGTTTATCTGTTATTTTTATTTTTTGATATGGGATATTTACACATATGTACGGGGTACATGTGAAGGTTATTACTTTTAAACACATAATGAAAACTTTATTACTATTTCTAATAAGTACTATCAAACTTCTCTCAAATATTACTTCCTTCCATCCACATTCAAAAAGGTTATTACTTTTAATAGGAATAATTTTTAAAAAGCAGATCATTTTTAGAATTAAGATAATATGATAAAAAATGTCACATACAAAATAAGAAATGAGATACTGAATAGCATCATCCAAATGAAATAATCTTCCTTAAATCATTAGCTAGTCTTTATAGTTATACATTAAATGAAGCTCTTGATATTTACTTTTCAAAGAATGGGGAATTAAAATGTTTCTTTAGTTTTTATAGCAGTTTGATTTCTTCTTTTTTACTGCTATGAGTAAGGAAATGATGATAATGGTACCATACAGCTAGTTTCTTTAGAGCAAGAGCGCTTAAGTAAAGTGTTATTCAAAGCAAAGGATATAAGGCATGAATTGAACAAGCTAACATCAAGCTAATTACATAATGATGAAATAAATATGCACATAGGCATGGCTTCCCAAAGAGATTTCTCTGAATGTCAATTTAGTAGCTGTTAGAGGGAAACATTTTAAGTTAATTTTATGAGTAAAAATCAAATCTCTCTTCTTTTAAAAAAGAAAAAACCCACACGTTTACTGATGCAATTTTGATTATCTCAGATGTTTTAGATGTAAATTGCTTATATGGGGCCTAAAAATATATAAAATACATTGCAGAAGAGCTTTAATTTTTTAATTTTATTTTTAATGGTATATTTTATTTGGTCCTGCATCACCCCAACTATCAAGTATCTTTTGTGTCCATAGAAATGTGAAAGTGATAAACAAACTTGGTGTTTGTTCTCACATGGCTTGTAATTGGGCTGACAGCAACATCTACAATGTGGGGCAGATAAATTAAGGGCCCTGTCTAAAACCCCAAAAAAAGCTGCTACCAAAGACTTTCCATCTGTTCTGCCAAAATTGGAACACGACAACTATAGTTAGTAATAATACATTATATACTTGAAATGTGCTAAGAGAGTATAGGATCTTAAGTATTCTTACGACCAAAAAAGGGGGTAACTATGTGAGATGATGATTATTAACTTGACTGTTGCCCTCATTTCGCAACATACACCTGTCAATATATCATGTCATATACCTGAATACATCCAATTTTTACTTGTCAATTTTATCTCAATAAACCTTGGGGAAAAAAGTAATCTCAGCTCATAGACAAAAGGCAGCATACAACATTAACACTGATTTGACCAGCTCTGTCTCTTGTCTTTGAGTTCAGACACTATACCTGGAACTGAGAAGAACTGAAATACACACAGACCAGAAAAGACAGAACCAGCTAATCAAAATAAACTAAAACAAAACAGAACAAAACAAAAAACTTCACATGAACAATCAAATGCCTCTAACCTAAACAAAAGGAAATACAAGTATAGAAAGACGAATCACATGGTAACTGTCATCAGGAAGAATCCTAACACTGAATGAATAATCCTAGTCTGAGCATGAGGATGAGGACTCATAAGAATGAGTGGACTTCTGTTCAACAACTCAGAGGTACATAACAAAACTAGCCGAAACCCAGACCAGACACTTCAAAGTTAAAATGACCAAGGAACAATCTGTCAAAAAGCCCCAGGACCTTTCTCCCAGTTAACCTCTGGGATCACTCCTCAGTTCCCAACTGGTTTTCATACTTATCACTTTTTATTTCACAGGCCTCAGTTGCTACCTTTCTTCTTAGTCCTTTATAATCTTCCCTTAGCTACAGTACTTTACATATATCCTCTCTAAAATGCTAGCTTTAGGGCAGCACCTGTGACTCAGTGAGTAGGGCGCCAGCCCCATATACCGAGGGTGGAGGGTTCAAACCCGGCCCCAGCCAAACTGCAACAAAAAATAGCCGGGCATTGTGGTGGGTGCCTGTGGTCCTAGCTACTCAGGAAGCTGAGACAAGAGAATTGCTTAAGCTCAAGAGCTGGAGGTTGCTGTGAGCTGTGACACCACAGCCTCTACAGAGGGCGACAAAGTGAGACTCCATCTCTAAAAAATAAATAAATAAATAAATAAAACACTAGCTTTAGACAAGGTCAGTCTTACACAGCATCCTCCACATTGGGAAAGCATATGTTTGCTAAGGAAAAGGGAACACTAAAAACAAAAAACAAAAAAACTCAGACACCGGAGATAAATTCAAATCAGACAGATTTTCATTGTTATAATACCTGGTTAAAATTTCTTCCTATATGAAAGCCCAGAGGGGTCCTTCTCACCCCCTTCCCATAAGTTGTCTACATTCTTTCCTCCATAAAGTGTGTCCTTCCTAAACCATAAACCTGAAGGGACTACAGGCCTGAAGACACTCACTGGTCAGAATGCAGAGGCATCTCCTCACAGAGGACATGAAGGGGACTAACAAAAGTGGGCAGGTGCTTTGATCCAGAGTCAGTGGCTGGACTATGTTATGACTGAAGTCTGTAATTACAGTGAGTAAGAAGAGAAGAGAAGAATAGGGTGGGGCTCTGGAGTTGGAAAAACACTTCTGGAGCCTAAGAAAGTTAAGGTTTTTAGCTACACATCCTATTTTTTACATAGAATATATTACTCTAAGAGATGTTATCAGGACAAAAATACATACAAATAACAAAAAGCTTAACTCATATCAGTTAGTTATAATAAGTTTCTAAAGAAAAGCAGAACTAAACAGTATCAGTATGCCTTCCCACACATTCCTAGATACTGGACAAAAGCAGGCTATTGGAATATCAGAATAGAGGCAGGTAGTGTCTGAACTAGAGTACAGAGTTAAATGGAGGTAAGTCTGCTAGCTGGCCTTTCTCACACTGAACCCTAGATATCTAGAGGTTGTGTCCAGGGTAGGGTATCATCAGGTTATGGAAATAACAGCAATGCTGTCTGCCCTGTATGCCAAGAACAAGCCTCCTTTTAAAATCATCTCTTCATGCCCATCCATTCTTGCACTTACATACGCCACCATTATCAGAACGGCCTTGGTTTAAACCAGGTGTCCTCAAACTACGGCCCGCGGGCCGCATGCAGCCCGCCTAGGACATTTATCCGGCCCTCTGGGTGTTTTTGCCACTGCTGCCTGTCCTGCTTAGCAGCCGACGAATCCCAGGGCCTGCAGTCCAGTCCAGTCCAGTCTGAGGGACAGTGAACTGGCCCCCTGTTTAAAAAGTTTGAGGACCCCTGGTTTAGACAATCAAGATCTCACTATCCTCAAAATGTATGATGAACAAGGGAAAAATAATTTTGGAACAAGTGAAAAACTTAAGCCATTTTCTACCCTCCTTCCTTTACCTTCAAAACTGCCTATCATCCCAGAAAGTACACTTAGAGATTACATGTCTTTTGGAGAATATAATAACAAATCCATAATCAGGATGCCAAAGTAGAATTATTTCAAAATAGCAAGCTTTCATTTCCAGTTCAAAGTCAAGGTCATTCATTAATTTATAAGAGTAACATGGACAGTACCTGACTCTGATCAGTCCAGATCGAGGGGAGATCTCATTTCTAAAAGAATTTCCAATCTGGGCAGCAGCAAAAGGCAACTTTCCTTGGTTGAATTCTAAAAGTCGTTTGAAATTCAGGAAAATACCCTGTGCAGTTTCTGGTCTCAAGTACCTACAAATTTAAGTAATCAGTATATTATAAAGAAAACCTTATATTTTCCAACAATCCTGAAATTCTAGATACAAATCTGAACAGTTTTAAATATACCATTTTCACAACAAAGTTGGACAGGCCTTAAAATGAAGATTTAGAAATATTTTCCTTGGTAGCAAACATTTTCATAGCAAGTATTAGAAAACATATTAAGTAACCAATATAGCAATCCTGTAGTTAGCAATGCTGTTTCATTTAATTATATGAGGGAGTCAAAACACCACCTCTCAAAAAGCAGAAGTAAAAATAAATCTTAAAACACTACTTCAGTGTGGCACGGTAGCTCAGGCCTATAGTCCTTGCACTATGGGAAGCTGAGGTGGAAGGATCACTTGAGCTCAGTCCAAGACTAGCCTAAGCAAGAGCAAGACCTCACCCTTACTAAAAATAAAAATATTAGCCATGTGTGCACGGGTCCCAGCTACTTGGGAGGCTGCAGCAGAAGGATCACTTGAGCCAAGGAGTTTGAGGTTGCTGTGTGCTGTGCTGAGGAGATGATACTTTAGCCCAGGTAACAGAGCAAGACTCTGCCTCAAAAAACAAAAAAATCCCACTTCTCTCATAGTGCCCCTAAAACCTCTGATGTCTTCTTGAATAACCACTTACATAAAGGCAGAAGACAATTTTAGATTGTTCTGAAAATAAGATCCATTCCTAAGTTAACTTCTTTTAACACATATATCAAAACTTAACTATGGGGCTAAAAACAAGTCAGCATGGGGTTAACATTTAACATTAGTGTTCACTTACTACTGACAGTCATCCTACCAAGCCAAGCAATTTTTAAGGTTTTTCATAGCACTTTTTTTCTCTGTAGTATTTTATATTTTCAACCAAAGGTTTTTGCATTTCTCTGTATTTTACAGATATAGTCAAGCAAATACACTATTAGAACCATCACCTTCTCCTCAATTCAAAGAAAATATTCTGTGCAAAACATCCACTAAGAAAGTGTTCCCAGTGGTCTAATTCAAAATAAATATTTTATCAAAATAACTTTAAATCCAAGGAAGGAATTGTTTACCCTCTTCTCACTAACAGACCAATTCTTTTCTTTTTTTGAGACAGAGTTTCATTATGTCGCCCTTGGTAGAGTGCTGTGGTGTCACAGTTCACAGTAACCTCAAACTCTTGGGCTTAAGTGATTCTCTCGCCTCAGCCTCCCAAGTAGCTGGGACTACAGGCACCTGCCACAAGGCCTGGCTATTTTCAGAGATGGGGGTCTCACTCTGGCTCAGGCTAGTTTTGAACTTGTGAGCTGAGGCAATCCACCCACCTTGGCCTCCCAGAGCTAGGATTACAGGCATGAGCCACTGCACTCAGCCTCAATTCCTTTCATTTTTGTGGTTCTTTCTAGGTTTCATCCAAATGTGAGCATATCTACAGTTAAAATGTATATTTGTAAGTAGTATGTATAAAATTATATATTACTTCTTTTACTTACTTTACACTTTGCCATTTTCTAAGCAATTGTAACAATTTCTCATATTTAACAGTGGCAGATTATTATACTAAACTAATCCACTTTACCATAATTTGTTTAATCATCCTCAAAGTATTAGATAAATAGGTTGCTCCTACTTTTTTTTTTTTTTGAGAAAGAGTCTTACTCTATCACCTGGGTTAGAATGCAGTGACATTATAATAGTTCACTGCAACTTCAAATTCCTGGTCTCAAGTGATTCTCCTCCCTCAACCTCCCAAGTAGCTAGGACTACAGGTGCATGCATAATGCCTAGCTAATTTTTCTATTTTTAGTAGCGATGGAGTCTCACTCTTCCTTAGGTTAGTCTTGAACTCTTGACCTCAGGTGACTCTCCAGCTCAGCCTCTTAAGAATGTTAGGATGACAGGCGTGAGCCACTGCACCTGGCCCATTCCTAGTTTTATATACTTCTTATATGTATAGTTTTCTTTCATTCTTAATTATTTCCTTAGACAAATTTCCAGGAACACACTGCTTGAATCACAGGCTATGTCCCATTTTATGACTCTCTGCATGTATTACCAAAATGAAAGGCTTATCATTGGCCTTTTTCCACAAAATATTTCAAATTAACCTGATGTCTAATTAAAATAATTAATTGTGACAAAATATGTCACAATTATTATTCTTTAGTTTCTACTCCAGAAAACACGCTCTATCTAGCTTAATCTAACAAAAACCTATTCTTTTCCTCTAAAATGAGACCATCAGTCCATTAATAATGAACAAGGAATCTGGAGATACATATTCCAATTCTGGATCATACTATGAACTATCTAGGTTTTCTTTATCTGTAAAAATCATATCAACAGGCTACAGTTTTCAATCAATAGGCTACACTTACACTATCCAATATGGTAGGCCACTACTCACATGTCTATTTAAATTTATAATTCATTAACTAAAATGAAATAAACTGTAAAATTCAGTTCCTTAAAAGCACTAGCCCCAGGCTTGGCACCTGTATCTCAGTGGCTAGGGTACCAGCCACATACACCAGAGCTGGCAGGTTTGTGAATCCAGCCCCAGGCCTGCCAAACGATTGAATCAAAAAATAGCCGTGTGTTGTGGTGGGCACCTATAGTCCCAGCTACTTGAGAGGCTGAGGCAAGAGAATCGCTTAAGGTCAAGAGCTTGAGGTTACTATTAGTTGTGATACCACGGCAATCTATCCAGGGCAACATAGTTAGACTCTGTCTCAAAAAAAAAAAAACAAAAAAAAACACTGTATCTGGAGATACAGATTCCAATTCTGGATCATACTATGAACTATCTAGGTTTTCTCAAAAAAAAGCACTGTACCTGGAGATACATAGTGAGACTCTGTCTCAAAAAAAAGCACTAGTCCCATTCTGAGTACTCAATAATCATATGTGGCTAGTGGCTAACCACAATGGACAGCAGAGAATACAGCACATTTCCATCACTTCAGAAAGTTCTCTCAGAACGTACTGTCTTAGACTAAATTGTTTCTAAACTATCCATTAGCAAAAAGTTCAAAATCATTTTTTAACATTCCCTTCTGTCCTATGTAGCTGCAACTAGAAGATAGAATGATCACAGAGTTTTATATTCTTTTTATGACAAAAAAATACATTAAAAAAGACTATTATATTCAGAAAGAATTAGAATAAAATAAAATTTAAGAATAATTCCATCATTATTTCTCCTTTAATATATTCATCTATACTTTCTGTATATCACTTTTCAAAGTTTTGCTTTCGGGCAGCACCTGTGGCTCAAAGGAGTAGAGTGCTGACCCCATATACTCGAGGAGGTGGTGGGTTCAAACCTGGCCCCAGTCAAAGTTTTGCTTTCATAGCACTGATACTTACCTTTTATTACACACAATTTTGACAATTTCATTACATAAATAGATGAACAATGAGTGACACATACCCAGGCATGTTTCCTCCAGGCCCAATGTATGTCTTGAACATTAAATTAAAAGCTACTGGAGGGGAAAGATCATTTCCAGTAATGGGGGATTTTACATTATAATTCACAAAAAGATCTCCAAGTTCTTGTTGTCCATAGTTATCAAGCTAAAGGATACAACAAGAAAATAATTAGTGTAAAAGACTGAGAAAAAACAAAGCATAAGATAAAAGTATTATATTTAACCCCATTCATCCAATGTTACAATTCACACAAAATTCAATATAACAGAATTAAAATAACCTTCAGGATATCCACAGTAAAACCATAACCAGTTTATACACTTTCCATTCACTAACAGAGAAGTAAGACTTCTTTCTGGGACTGACCTAAAACTCCCATGTTCACCATTTTACAATAAAATATAAAGCAAAATACACTGTTTTCAATTATAATAGTTATTGATCGGCAAGAATCTGCAATTACATAAAGAAGTTCTCAAGGATGAATTTTATCACTCTGAACAAATTTAAGAGTCAGTGTATTTCCTTCTTTAGTGATTGTATGTGCATGTAACTTTTCTTTTCCACAAAATATTAAGCTCCTTCAAGATAAAAGCTGTGTCATTCATTTCTGCTTTTTCCAGTGGATCACACATTCTAAACGTTGATTATCAATGCCAAATCCTATAAAATTATAGGAACTTCTAAAACTTCTAATTCAAGAATTTTAAATGACTATTACAAACCACATAATACTAAGCAATATTTCTAAGGTTAGAAAGACCTAGGTATACTCTCCCAATTATGGGTTGTGTGACTAACAGTTAAAATTTACCTATTGTCTCTGAGCCTTGCCTATCTGCAATGCAGGGAGAATCTATCTCACTGGAAGGGTTACTGTGAAGATTAAATAAAACCCATGAAGTACTTAGCGCAGTAGTAACCTAGTCAAAAAAGGGTGACCATTACAATCTATACTTGCTCCCCTCATAAATTCAATGGCACCTCCACTCCACAGAAAGACAACTGACACTAACCACCTATTCTACACTTGAATGAACGTTTAGAATATTAAACTTCCTAGGCTCTATTTCTATAAAATTTTTAGAGGAAATTCACAAAATACAGCATTGCTGAGGAAGCTGGATCAATGAGGAAACCGTTGCAGTGACCTTCAAGATTTGAGTACCATAAATACAAGCTTGTCTACCTATCTGAGGAAAAAGTCAGAAAGCCTGAAAAACATCTCTATTTCTCAGATAATTCAAGATAATATCTTGAATCTTTCAATAAAAGAAATGATGAAAAAAGAAATCAGGAAGAGAAGATTCTAACAATACAGATAGGAATCAAAACCTCTATGGAAGGAAATCTAGCAATGTCTAACAAAATTACATTTGTGTTTTTAAAAATTGTTTAGTTTTTTGAGATAGAGTCTTGCTCTGTTGCCTTGGTCAGAGCGCAGTGGTGTCATCATAGCTCAATGTAACCTCAAACTCCTGGGCTCCAGAAATCCTCCTGCCTCAGTCTCTAAAGTACCTGAGACTACAGACACAGGCCACCACACCCAGCTAGTACTTCTATTTTTTTGTAGAGACAAGGTTTCACTCTTGCTCAGGTTGGTCTTAAAATCCTGACCTCAAAAGTTTTCCTCCTGTCTCAGCCTCCCAGAACACTAGGCTTACAGGTGGGAGCCACCATATCCAGACTACATTTACCTTTTGACCCCACAATCCCATTTCTAGGAATCTATCCCAAAGATACAATTGCAAAAATATTAAAAAGATACAAACACAAGGTTATTCAATGCCCTACTGTCATGGCGAATACAGGAAGTAACTCAAATATTCATCAATGGAGAAATGGTTATGTAAACTACATCTACATAATGCAGAATTATTTAGCTAGAAAATGTAATGAGATACATCTCTATATACTATTATGGAGCAATCTCTGGGATATTTTATTACATTAAAAAACCAGTAGAGAAAAGTCTGTATGGAATGCTACCATTTACCTAGAAAGAGGGACATACAAATATCTACACGCCTTTTTATTATTATTGTTATTTTTTTTAAAGACAGAGTCTCGCTTTATTTCCCTCAGTAGAGTACTGTGACGTCAGTGCTCACAGCAACCTCGAACTTCCGGGCTAAGGCGATTCTCTTGTCTCAGCCTCCCAAGTAGCTGGGACTACAGGCGCCCGCCACAACACCTGGCTACTTTTTTGTTGCAGTTTGGCTGGGGCCGGGTTTGAACCCGCCACCCTTGGTATATGGGGCTGGCGCCCTACCCACTGAGTCACAGGCACCACTCTTACATGCCTTTTATTTTTAAGGAAGTTGTTTTAAGTCAAAAACTGCTTCCCTGTGAGATAGGAAGGAAATAAGATGGAAGGAAGAGACAGTAAACTACCTGAATATACCTTGAATTTTAGATTTGACTTTAGAGCTATGAACATTTTTTAAATATAATTATAAAACAAATTCAAAAAATTGAAACTCTAGTCCAACTAAAACAAAATACAAGGATTAACTGCATATCCAGCTGGTGACCTAACTACCCAGAGATAATATCTAACTCCAAGTGACTTTAAACACAGTCATTAAATTGTAAAACTACAACTACTAGTGTGTCACTAAGGAAAATAAAGAACAAAAGAAAAAAAAATTTTTTTTTTTTTTTGAGACGGAGCCTCAAGCTAACCCCCTGGGTAGAGTGCTATGGCATTACAGGTCATAGCAACCTCCAACTCCTGGGCTCAAGCGAGTCTCCTGCCTCCGCCTCCCAAGTAGCTGGGACCACAGGCGCCTGCCACAACGCCCGGCCATTTTTTGGTTGCAGCCATCATTGTT
>CAUYQV010172836.1:0-22424 GCA_963574575.1 Galagoides demidoff | reverse complement strand
GCCCGCCAAACAACAATGATGGCTGCAACCAAAAAATAGCCAGGCATTGTGGCAGGCGCCTGTGGTCCCAGCTACTTGGAAGGCAGAGGCAGGAGACTCACTTCAGCCCAGGAGTTGGAGGTTGCTGTGAGCTGTAATGCCATGGCACTCTACCCAGGGCAACAGCTTGAGGCTGTCTCAAAAAAAAAAAAAAATAGAATTGAAGAAAAAGTATGCAATGTACTGAGCCCTACTATGAAACCAATTTATAGCTTTCATATGAAAGCTACAACCCAACTGTAGCTCAAGAAAAGAGGGAGGGAGGAGAGGGAAAGGAGGGGAGGGTAGAGGAAGGGGTAATTGGTGGGAACACACCTACGGTGCATTTTACAAGGGTACATGTTAAATTTACTAAGTGTAGGGTATAAATAACTAAGAAAATGCACTGAAGGCTAT
This sequence comes from Galagoides demidoff, assembly GCA_963574575.1. Lineage (NCBI taxonomy): Eukaryota > Metazoa > Chordata > Mammalia > Primates > Galagidae > Galagoides > Galagoides demidoff. The sequence continues at coordinate 21,989 of CAUYQV010172836.1, read as the reverse complement.
ATTAACCAGTTTGATGAAAATATTTTTCATTACAATAAAACCATTGTACCCCATGATTGCATTAATGTACACAGCTATGATTTAATTTTAAAAAAAAAAGAAAGAAAGAAAAACTTCTTCACCTCTTAGACTATGATCTGTGCGTTTACCTAGGAATGCCAGCACCTGTCCACATAGCTCAGTTCCCTTCTTTTCTCCTTTCACAGCACCCTGTTGTCCGCAATGCCCTATTCTGCCTGGAGTCAGCCTGGAAGTCAGCAAAGAAAGGAGCCGTAGGCAGTCACGTCTACACCAAGGCACTACTGGCCTATGCTTTTGCCCTGGCAGGTTACCAGGAAAAAAGGACAGAAGTGCTCAAGTCACTTAATGAAGAATCTGTGAAGAAAGGTAAGAGCAAACCTCAGATCCTTCTTTTGTCTTATGCTCTCTGTATTAAGAACTGTGCTGTAAAACCCTCTTCTTCCTCCTATGAGCCCTGTCCCCTCTCTTCTTTTATCTACTTCATGTATATTTTGTACGTATCATACTTTTATAAAATCTAAGATTTATTAACCAAATCATACCTCAACTTATGACAGTTATGTCCCAATAAATCCACGGTAAAGTTTTTAAAAAGCATTAAATCAAACCATTATAACTTGGAGACCATCTGTATGTGTACTAGTGAAAAGCCTAGCCTCTGGAGAATAGCTCCAAATGTACTACCCATGTGATTTTGGGCATATCATTTACTTGTCTGTGTTTTAGTTCCCTCATCAGTAAAATGGGGATGATAATATTTACCTCAAAGGGTTTATTGTTTAGTATTAAGTTAACACCCATGAAACACTTACTACAGTACATGGCACATAATAAATGAAAGTATTAGCTATTATTACTAAAACATCTGTTCTTAATATAAGCCCCACACTTACATAGTACATCAAATCATCTTAAACATAAGGAAAAATTGATGGAGGGCACCCCATGAATAAATTCTGATATTTTAATTTCATTTTACAAAACCAACAATGTTGATCAATCTATTCCTATTCTCACAATACTTCTACATACTCCATAGTTGATATGACAGATTGAAGAAAAAAATATAATGTAAATAATAAGATCCAATAAAATACACTCAAAATTTCCCCTTTAACAGTGCCATTAATTATTTCTAAAATTCATTGAGAAATATTTCCGATACACAAAAAAAAGCACAAAGAATAATCAACACACACCTGTATAACTCCTTCCAAGATGAGAAAATAATGTTATTACCAGTGCAGGAAAAATCCCCTGCATACCACTTCCACATCCAGAAGTGATCATTACCCTGAATTTGTTATACATGACTTCCATAGATGTTCTATTTTGCTGTGTATGTATCCATAAGTAATATTCATAATATTTAGGTTGTTTTCATCTTCAGATAAGCAGTATCATTCTTTTGGATATTTCAGCAGCTTGGCTTTTTATTTATTTGCCTTTTCTTTTTTTAAGTTTAACATTATGCTAATAAAGTCCCTTATATGCATGCCTAGAACTCTAGCTCATTAATTTTCACTGCTGCATAATATATTACAGTATACAAATAGGTCATAATTTACAGCTGAGTTTCTCTTCATGGATCTTTTCTTGTTATTTTTTGCAAACATCTCTACAGTGAATACTCATGTGCCTCCTTATGTGTATGAATTTTCCCAACTTATACTTCAACAAGTATGGTGACTAACCAGTGGGCTAAGCACACCTTCCCATTTGCTGGAGATTACCAGATTGTTTCCCAAGAGCAACCAATATCCCACACCAGTGCATATCCATTTCCTTTGTTTCATATCCATGTCAGCCTTTGGTATTTCAAGGATTACTGCATTTTTTTTCCAATCTAGTAAATACTATTATTCTGTATGATCTCACAAGATCATAAGAAATAATCCTAACAAGAAATCTCTAAGGATAGGCTTTATAGGAAACTGAACAAATTCCAGATAAGGTCTAGGTAAAATCAAAAATAGAAAATAACCACAGTCAGTGAGAAAACAACTTGCTCTGCCATTTCTTTCTCCCACCAACTACAGCAAATATTTGTTCCTTTTTTTTCATAGTGACTGTTTGAAAACATAGATGAGTATAGGTTTCTTTCTGATTCCAGCACCATTCCTGTCTTAGCCAGGCTGAAAGATACCATGTTTATATTTACATAGAAGCAAAAGCATCTATATAAGATTAAAGAGGTTATGATTAGAATACAATCCTCACCTCGGTACTTTTATTGTGAATTAAATATGAATATGTAGACACTTATAGATATCTTTTTCTCATATCAAGACAATTCAGTCCATTGGGAGCGACCTCAGGAACCCAGGGCACAAGTGGAGCATTTTCACAACCACCAGGCTCCCTCTGCTGAGGTGGAGATGACATCCTACGTGCTCCTCGCTCACCTCACAGCCCAGCCAGCCCCAACCGCAGAGGACCTGACTTCTGCGATGCACATTGTGAAGTGGCTCACAAAGCAACAGAATTCTCGTGGTGGCTTCTCCTCTACCCAGGTTGGTGATTTGCCAGAACCTTTTACTTCAGGAAGCAAAAGGTTTAAATGAGATATAAACATATACAAGGATTAATATGAAAATAATTTAAAATGAAGAAAAGATTTTTAGTATTCAGGGATAATGAAAAATAAGAGAAAATAAAAGTCAAAGAGGACTAAAAAGAAAGTACTCAGAATCCTCACACCTCATCCATGTGTTGTTATAGTATCCTGTTTCCAATAACAACAGTAGTGGGGCACCAGGAGAATGAAGAAAACATCTCCTACCATTCTTCTGGAAATTCTGAGAGTCTCTTTCAATTGTTAGAGGAACTACACAAAATCCAAAAATCTCTCCTTGCAAATATCCCCATTCTTAAGTCCCCTTTAATGGGCTTTTCTTTTAAGGCTGGGTGGCACCCTTTGTGCTTCTCCTGTCCACCTCATAATACACAAACATTTGTTCATCAGAAGTATAAAGAACTATCTTTTTCATTCAGCCTCCTAAACCTAACTATATAATCTTTTCTCTAAACAATCCATCAATATGTACCATGCAAGAATTCAGAGAATTTCGCTGTCAGCATATACATGAGAAAAAAAATGTGACAAAATGGCATCCCATCCTTTTTATGTTACATTTAAACTCTTATTTTTTCATATGAATGAAAAAAAGACTAAATAATTTTGTTAAAACAGTTTTCATTCAATCCTTACTTAAACGGTGTCATCTAGGTTCAGTATTGATGAGTTTTGAGAATATGGCATACCAGGGCAATCCACTGGGCAAAGAAAATACATTAGACCCTCTGTAAGGAACTGTAACAATCCAATCAACAAAAGGAACTTCCATTGAGTTCATATGGTTGCATGTCTGATCTATGAAAATTAGGTCAAATTAGGGAGGTGGTCAATGTAGAGAGGTGGTCAACTATGGAGGTACTGTATTCCATTAAAAAAAGGGAAAGCCAAAAAAAAAAATTAAGCCAAATAAAAATGTTATTTAATCAAGAACATAATTATAATAGTCATTTTTTAATTCCTTGAAGAAATTGAAGCATGACCCTGATCACAGCTATAAAGAATCCTGGGTTCTCTCAAGGGCACTGACCTCAGCAACAGAGCAGAGTTTAATTTGAAGAAAAAAACAGATTGAATTTTGGGTGGATGGTGGCAGATATGACCACAGTTGTTAAGAAAGACATCTTAAAAAAAAAAAAAGAAAGAAAGAAAAGAAAGACATCTTAGGCAAATGGTTGATACCAATAGATGATTCCCATTCTCATATATTTTCCACGTTCCATATCCCACATATATTTACAGTAAGAAAACAATCAGTGTCCTGACAAGTAAAAATAAATGTCTAGGGTATACAGTCCAAGGTAGATAGGTGAATGGTATGGTTGTGTCATCTATCCATAGATTATAATCAATCTTCAAATTAGAGCTCCAGGGTTTAAATAGTAAGAGAAATAGAAAATCAAAGCCCACAGCCCACGTAGGCCTCTGGAAGATATCTCAGCCCTCAAAAGGTTTTATACTAAAAAATGGGTTATCTTGCTCATCCCCTCCAGGACACAGTGGTGGCTCTCCAAGCTTTGTCCAAATATGGAGCAGCCACTTTTACCAGGACTGGCCAGGCTGCACAGGTGACCATCCAGTCTTCAGGAGCATTTTCCACCAAATTCCAAGTGGACAACAACAATCGGCTATTACTACAGCAGGCCTCACTGCCAGAGCTGCCTGGGGAATACAGCACAAAAGTGACAGGAGAAGGGTGTGTCTACCTCCAGGTGAGAGTCCTGGGCAGATGAGGACACTGCCTATTCTCACTGATGTGTCCTGACTTGGCCAACAGTGAGGCAAGTCAGAGAAAGATTCAGAGAAGTTGAGAGGAATTCTAGAGAAGAGCAAGTAACAACAGACTTTGTCTTTAATGTTCCATAGGCAGCCTTGAAATACAATGTTGTCCCAGAAAAGGAAGAGTTCCCATTTGCTTTAGAGGCACAGACTCTACCCCAAACTTGCAACGGACCCAAAGCCCACACCAGCTTCCAGATCTCACTGAATGTCAGGTAAGAACTTCTAACTGTAACACCTAATTCTGAGAAAAAAAACCAATCTTCTTACAGGAACTCCTCATTAAGTAAAGCAGTCCAACAGTAAATGTTTCATGACATTTATTGAAAAAGCAATGTATTCTCTTAACCTGACCCAACAGAACTTCTCAATGATGTCCATCAGCTGCCTCCAGGATCTATTATTACACAACATCATTATTTAAAGTGTAGTAATTCTCCTCAGTAACAACTAAATGAGGAATATTACCCCATGCCTCTGATCTGAATTCCTTCTAATGTAATGAAATCCTGTAATATTCTTGCTTTATTCAGGACAGAGATCAAGAATTCTTAAAAAGTCTGAATACATGAAAGTGGTAACTCTTGGCTGGGCACCTTAGCTCAGTGATTAGAGCACCGGCCATATGCACCGAGGCTGATGGGTTTAAACTAGGCCAGGGCCTACTAAACAACAATGACAACAATAACAAAAAGAAATAGCCGGGCATTGTGGCAGGCACCTGTAGTACCAGCTACTTGGGAGGCTGAGGCAACATAATCACTTAAGCCCAAGAGTTTGAAGTTGCTGTGAGCTATGACGCCATAGCACTCAACCGAGGGCAACATAGTAAGACTCGTCTCAAAAAAAAAAAAAAAAAGAAGAGAAAAAAAGAAAAGAAAAAGAAAGTGGTAACTCTTTAGTTAGATTTCTACTGGGAATAAATAAATCTCAGTAATCAATTTGGGGGGAAATACATTTACATGCAGCAATATTCACATAGTACAAGGCTTTCACAAAAATATCTGATCACAAGAATAATTTCGTTAGGGATACTATTCAGGAAAAACATCAGGATAAAGTTTATGTAATAAATAACTGGCACAGATTAGAATCTCAAACTCATGCATCACTTGTAGAGCTTTCTTAAAGTACAAATACTCAGCACTCCACTCCACCCCCCACCATCACACACACACACACTTTTGCAATTCTGATTCATCAGGTGTAGAGTAGGGGCTGGTCTCTGTGCTTTTAATAGGCTCTCTAGAAATTCTACGCAGCCAATTTTCCAAACAGCTAAGGTAGACTATTTGGGAAGATGTGTGTGTATCTTTGAGACCTACTGAGTACTTAATGTGGACATAGAAAAATAGAATATTTAGTAACACCGAAAACACTAATTCCTTCCTCCCCTGGATCTTCAGTTACACCGGAAGCCGTCCTGCCTCCAACATGGCAATTGCTGATGTGAAAATGGTATCTGGCTTCATTCCTCTGAAACCAACAGTAAAAATGGTAGGTTTATTATAAGTCCAGAATGTTCTATTTTATTTCATGGTTTATGTATCCCCAGACTAAGAAAATACAAATATTAAAATGCTATTAAATCATCCTCTGTCAAACATTTCACACTTTCTCCAACTCAGAAATGTAATTCAGTATGTTTATATGAGTGCCAGCATGTGCGCAGAAGTCTCTAGGAGCCAGGAGTCCTAGGGAGAAAACAAATGTCAGCAGGTTCCTGCTTTCATGGAGCTTAGGCTCTCATTAATAAGATAAAGCACTGAACAGGAAAGTGCTCGATGACATATACTGTAAGTGTTACACAAGTTAGGAGACAAAATGAGGGCTCAGCGCCTGTGGCTCAAGTGGCTAAGGCGCCAGCCACATACACCTAAGGTGGCAGGTTCGAATCCAGCCCCGGCCCAACAATGATGGCTGCAACCAAAAAAATAGCCAGGCGTTGTGGTTGGCGCCTGTGGTCCCAGCTACTTGGGAGGCAGAGGCAGGAGACTCGCTTGAGCCCAGGAGGTGTAGGTTGCTCTGAGCTGTGATGCCACAGCACTCTACCCAGGGGGACAGCTTGAGGCTTTGTCTCAAAAAAAAAAAAAAAAAAGAGAGAGAGACAAAATGAGATTACTCTAAATTAGAGACAACAAAAACAAGAAAAAAATCTCCTTCATAATGAAGGAATAGACTGCAAATTGAACGTTGAAATATGAGTAATTCCGAAGTTTCAGATATTTAGTTCCTTTTTCTTTGGATAAGTCAACTTTACACATAGATCATGTTCATACTAATATTAAACTCTTTATCAAAATTACCTTTCATTTTTAATTTTACTATATTATGTCTTTATTTTTCAAAAAGCACTTGAATAAGTTCTACCCTCAGGCTTATTTTGGCAATAAAAAATCCTTTTTCTCTGAATACTCCAGGTGTCTCATCTGTTTGTTAACATTTGTGATGTCTTCATTTTCTTCAGCTTGAAAGATCTAACCATGTGAGCCGGACAGAAGTTAGCAACAACCATGTCTTGATTTACCTGGATAAGGTAAGAGACCTGCCAGTCTAGTTGCAAAAAATATATAGATAATAATCACGCTTATGAGAGCTTTTGGAAGTGAGAATCCATTTTAGAAACGTCGCTTTCATGCCAGAAATTTGAGGATTCTAATATTAATTCCAGCAAATGTCCTCCTCTCTTTTATTTATATTTCACCTGGGATCATGAGCAGAAATGTTCTAATAGTGGAATAAGAACATTTCTAGAACCCTATAAGCAAGAAATTTTCCACATAATGTGTTCATTGAATCCACAAATTATTTTGAAAATGCTGAGTGATGTAGCAAAGTAACCATTGTGATTAGTCAATTATTCTACTAACATCTCCATCAATAATATAAAATGCAAAGTACTGTCAGTACCTCTGAGGGCTTGGATTGTAAAATAATAAGATCAATCCACCAACAATTCAGTCTGGTTTTATAGATATGTGTGGTGGCATGGTTTATTCATGCAGATATTGATGGCAATTCTAGTTTACAAATTTTGTAAAACTTAAACAAGACTACAATGACCAAACTTTTAGGTAACTCCTTGAGTTTACACAAGTATTTTTGAAAGACAAAAGGTGAAACTGTACCAAATCTCTGGTTATTTAAAAATGGACATAGCTAGTCATTCAATAAAAACCATACATCATTTATGAACAGAGGCATGTGCTGGCATCGATGTAGGTATGAGTTATGTTAGTTATTTCAGAATTAGACTCAGGAAGCTGAAGCAAGAGGATTTCTTGAACCAGGAGTTTGAGACCCACCTAGGCAACATAACAAGACCTCATTTCTAAAAAAAAAAAAAAAGAAGAAGAAGAGGAAATAATTTGGAGAATTTCTCATCTACCCTGAGGGATTTCTTTGCAATTTAAGGATCCTGTAGTGTACTATTGGTTGCCAATTTCCTTTCCCCAACAGTAGATGATTAAACTTATTCAAAGAGAAAAGGAAAGGTTCCCAGAAGGTCTTTTAATTCCCTTTTGCTTTCTAGGTGTCAAATCAGACAATAAGCTTATCCTTCACGGTTCTACAAGATATTCCAGTAAGAGATCTGAAACCAGCCATAGTGAAAGTCTATGATTACTATGAGACAGGTGAGTGTGAGTGATGCGATTCTCACATAGAAATTAAATCCCTAATCACAGAAATTTAGATCTGAGAGGTGTGTTAGGGCAATTCGTTACATTAATTGCTCTGATCACTTTATCTTGTCTCCATCAAACTTGATTCTCCTCTTCTTGTCTTCTATACATGCATTGTAGAAACTCTCCACATTATAAATCTATCAACTACTAATACAAAGCACCTGTAGGATATTTAAGTTCCCTGTTCATCAGACAAAGCAACTTATATTGCTTTGGAACAATAGCAATGTTCTTAATCTTATAGAACAATATAAGATTAAGTAGAATATCTGAAGTGCTTAATCTTCTAAGAAGAAGAAGATTCTTCTTAGATATAGAAGATTCTATATCTAAGAACATATCAATGTTCTTAATCTTACAGAATAATATAAGATTAAGTAGAATATCTGAAGTGCCCTTCAAAAAGTTAGGGTAAAAGAAAATATACCGTGGTTGAAAGAATAAAATAAGGCCACAAGCAGTGCACCAAAAAATGGTGCTGACCTGTCTAATAAAGTATGATTCTTCCTACATTAAAGATTCCCTCGTTGACCTGTATCCAACAGATTTTTCCCTGTCATTTCATGTAATGATTTCTGTTTGTTTTTCAGATGAGTTTGCAATTGCTGAGTACAATGCTCCTTGCAGCAAAGGTGAGCAATTCACACTCCTTCAAAACACAATCAGAAGTCCTTTGGCTTATCCCTCAAATCTCCTTCATAAAACTGTGGCTAAATATTTTTCATAGACATCATGTTGTGCACACTGCATATTATTATGGGTTAACACATTTATTAGAAAGGGCCACTGACTCTGTCAAACTTCAGGCAGTTCACAGGATTGCATACTGGGAAATTATCTGCAATAGATTTCATTTTCCACTATGTGGTTTCCTTAGGCATTCTGTTACCCAGATGTAAGGGAAGGAGTATTCTCTGTGCCTGGAAACTGAGGTTCATCTTAATTTTCTTTTCTTTCCAATATCACAGATCAAGGAAATGCTTGAAGACCACATGGATGAAAGGTGTCTTGCTGGAGACAAATGTTTTGTTTGTTTTTATCTGCAAAAAAATGAATAAATCCTTTTTTCTGCTCAATCTCCACTGTTTCTTCATTCATTCAATAAACATTTCCCTCTATTCCCAATAGATTCCTGAGATACAAATCAATAGCAATCAAGGGCCAGAAGTCTTCTAAATATGAAAAAAGTTACAGTGATGTTGGTTTGAGTAGGCTTTGTGTAGGGGTTGCAGGGAAAAAAAAAGTATGTATCAGGAGAGTGTAAAGTATATTTGATTATGGCAATACCTTAAGAAAAAGCCCAAAAAGTGGATTTTTATGGAAAAAATAAAATACTGCCTTGACCGGAAAAGACTTTATACATTAAAAAGAAGTAATGAAATTCAAGGTTGAATAGGTTATATTGGAAGGCAGCATAATTGACTGGCACATGGCATGAACTGAGAGTTATGTGTCCTAATCTGACACTGACTGATAAGAGCGATCAGTCAGTTAAACCTTGGCTCTCAGATTCAGTGTAGACAACGGACTGAAAATGTTGACAGGGTGGTAAATGCAAAAGGAGATTTTCTCAGAACAAAGAATATATATGACTCAAAAGTCAAATAGTTGTGTTCTATGGGCACTTTAAGCCAGGATAAAAGGACAGGTACAAAGTCAAGGAGTTACAGAATCTCCCCCAAGTTTCTGGTTGCTTGACAGTCACAATTAAAAACAGGCCTAACAGGCTTGGCGCCCATAGCTCAATGGTTAGGGCACCAGCCACATACACCTGGGCTGGCGGGTTCAAACCCAGCCTGGGCCTGCTAAACAACGACAACTACAAAAAAAAAAAAAAAATAGCCAGTCATTGTGGTGGGCACCTGTAGTCCCAGCTACTTGGGAGGCTGAGGCAAGAGAATTGGTTGAGCCTAGGAGTTTGAGGTTGCTATGAGCTGTGATACCACAGCACTCTACCAAGGGAAACATTCAACTGTAAACCTCCCACCTGAAAATGGAGGGCAAATTAGGAAACTGACTGAGGGATTCAGTGGACAATAGATAAACTATTTTCATTCATTAATTCAACAGATAGCTCTGAAGTACAATGTCTTCTTGGAAAGGAAAGAATGTTTATTCACTCTATAAATACAGACAGTGCCTCAAACTTACAATGGACCCAAAACTCACATAAGCTTTCAGATTGCCTAGAAGTCAAATAGGAATGCCTGTCTCTATTACCTAGCTATGACAATATTAATGACCTAGAACCCTTCAGTAAATAGATTCAAGGATACCTATAGTACCTGTCTTTATTTTTTTCCTTGTATTAAAAACATTGTCTTCATGCATGTAGCACTAAGGTTGTAGAGTGTAAAGCTCTAATGAGTCTGTATCCAAGATTCTCCATCATTGCTGAAGAATAAATAATTCCCTTTAATAATATTTTATCATAGAACTTTTCTTCTTTGCTTCTAAAGGAAAAGTTTCCTGGTCTTTAAAACCCCATTTTCCTAGAGAAAAAAGATTCATAATCCAATAACACTTTTCAAAAGCTTTACTTAGACTAGAACCAGCGATTCTAGTTATAAGTCCAAAATCTGAAGGCCCTTAGATGAAAAGAGAAAATGACATTCACAGTTTGATCCATCATCGATAGACAATAAGTTAATTGTCTATTGTTTCCTAAGGGCAGAGATATTAATTAAGCAAAATTATATTCAAGCAACTACAGGGAATATAAAAACAGATATCTCTTACCTAAAGAACTTTTATAGTATACTTGGGAATAAAGTCTTCACAGACTTTACAGTCTTGAAGAAAACTGTAATCATCACTCCAAAGTATATAAATTATGAAGAAGTGACATATACTAGAGATTCTAAAATCTAATTAGTATCCTTTGTGGAATTTGTTTTAAAATGCAGATTATCAGGTCCCATCCTCAAAGATTTAATTTATTATTTCTGAGGCTGTACTCAGGCAACCTTTTTTAAAATAAATTTGAGGTGGTTCTGCTATGCAGTCATTTTTCAGAACCACTCATAAAAGTATCTATTTCCAGGAATGAAAAGACTACTGAGGACAAGATAGTACTTAGGAAAGCTACACAAAGATGCCATGATTAAAGCTTGACCTTAACAGAGGGCAGGACTCAATCATACTGAAGCCTATTTCTTTCCTTTCTCATATCCATAGTTACTCAGGGAGCTGTTCCAATTCTGACATGGTGATTACAGATGTAAAGATATCTGGTTCCATTCCAGTAAACTGACAGTTGAAAGACTATACCAATAGCAACCTAATAGTGTCAACCTCTATCAAAGCAACACTGATCCTAATCTAAGGAAATTGAATTTATGTGTTAATAAATATATATTTAGCATTGTGCTGGGTGCCAATGTAAGAAATATAAGAAAAGTGTCTGAACTAATTGACCCTACATTCTAGATAAGAATATTTTTAAAAGGGTAACCAAACCAAGAAGCAGCAACCCAAATGTTCATCAACTCCATGAATGGAGAAATAAACTGTGGTATATGTAGACCATGGAATACTATTCATCCATAAAAAAGGATAGAGACTTTACTTCTTCTGTCTTTACCTGGATGGATTTTAAGAGCATACTCCTAAGTCAAGTATCACAAGAATGGAAAAGCAAGTATCCAATGTACTCAATACTAAAATGAAATGACTAGCATGAACAAGTGCATTCCCACACAAGAGAAAAACATGACTACATTCAAATGGGGGTGGGGGAGCAAGGGAGGAGAGAGGAGGAAGGAGGGGATGGTGCACTACCACCTAACAGGCACAATGTAGAGGTATATGGCACACCTAGTAGGTGAAGGGCTCGACCACAACTTGAACTTTACTTAACAAATGTAAACAAGTATATATTTAGCATTCCTTGTACCCTTAGATCAATCTGAAATAAGAAAAATAAATACATAATAAAATTATGCTGTTATGAAAAAGGTAATCAAATTGTCAAATAATATTTCAGAGCAAGATATAATTAAGTACCAAACTGTTGGTATCACCTTTAAGTACTATGAACATTTAGAGAAAGCTAAGATCATTATCAGTTAGCATAGAAACAGAATGCCTTCATACATAACAGGAATAGTCCCAACTTAAGGATACTTCTCCATTACTTTCAAGCAAAAGTCAAAGACATTCATGACATAGTCAGATAAACATTCAATCTTTTATCTAATGTATTTATAATTTTCTCTGTAGATTTCCATCTTATTGGGAAAATGTCTTTAAATTCACTTAAGGGACTTTAGTAACAGTTTCTTGATTTATGTGGTACCAAGTGTTAAGTTTAGCATCTTTTTTTATATAGACTTTAATCTCATAGTCTATTTGTCTCTTTGTCCTGCCAAAGGCTTCATTTATTCAGCAACACTGGTGATTTCTCTCATTTTTCTCAGATTAAAAGATCTAGTCATGTAGGCAACAATAATGTCTTGATTTAGGTAAGGGCGCTGACAGCCTTGCTAGACACACCCAGGTGGATAGTGCTTCTAGGTGAGTCTCTCCACCTGGGAAGCTCATAGTAAAAGAAAAGCAGCCTTGTGGGAAAGCATATCCTCTCTGCTTACATTAGATAATATTTTAAATTCTTTTTCCTTAACTCCCTGGGACTCGGAGTGTCAAAGACAAGAGAGCTTAAGGGGAGGCCAGTGGGTATGGATTTTTTACATAATAATAAAATGAGAATATATTTCTATTTACTTCATGTAAACATTCTTTTCCATAAATAAGCCAGGCTGAAAGTTAGTAATTAAGGATAGAAAGTGTTCCCAGGGTTGGTCAGTGATTAAATCAACCTTTCTGGTTCAGTGCCTGTGGCTCAAGCGGCTAAGGTGCTAACCACATACACCTGAGCTGATGGGTTCAAATCCAGCCCCAGCCCGCCAAACAACAATGATGGCTGCAACCAAAAAATAGCCGGGCATTGTGGCGGGCGCCTGTAGTCCCAGCTACTTGAGAGGTGGAGGCAGGGGACTCTCTTGAGCCCAGGAGTTGGAGGTTGCTGTGAGCTGTGATGCCATAGCATTCAATCCAGGGCGACAGCTTGAGGCTCTGTCTCAAAAAAAAAAAAAAAAAAAAAATCAACCTTTCCTTAACACACATATGGGAAAAATTAGGTTAAGAGATAGATAATACAAATACAGAGATGATAAGATACGCTAGCAATCTACATATATTTATCACAGTTTTGTCATAGTATAATGTGATTGACTCTATTAGTGACACAAAAACACTACCCTCATGTATGTTTGCCTCCTGCCTCCTGGAAATACTAATATGGACAGAGTCCACCTGCCAACTGATTTTCTCTCACTATGGGCAGAGCTGCAGACATTATGGAGGAATATGGATTGTTTTAGTTGCTTAAAAGACCAATAAATTTCTCATCTACTCTTCGGAGCCTCTGCTCTGTTTCCTACTCCTTCTTAAATTCATATCTCTATCCACATAGGGTGAGCAGTTAGCACAATGAGTTCAACTAGGAATTGTTTCATAAAGGATGAAGACTGAGTCATGCTGAAGAAAAAGAGATAAGGCATCCCTGGTTTTGAACTGTTACTCTTTCTTATCTCAGGTTACCAGACACTGACCTTTTCTTTCACCATTTGAAAGCCATCCCTGTAAGAAACGTGAAAGCTGCTCTTGCAAAAGTCTATAATTACTGTGAGACAAATGAGAAAGAGAGAACTAAGAGTCTCAAACAAACTCACTTCTTTCCAGCGTGATGTTTCTGATGTAAGGGGAAAAAAACTCAGTAAAAGAATTAGAGTAAACCCTTTAAATTCTGCTTTCAATTTATTCAGTCACCCATACCTTATTCCTACCTCCTTGGCCTACAAAACTACTTACAATGTAAGGCCATCAATCATGCAAAAGAATAAAAGGCACCAAGAGTCTTACAATAGAGGCACACACAAATCTCCTTAAGAAGGTAAGATAGCAATGTAAAGCAACAAATAAGAGGCTAAGGAATTATACAAATAATTATGTACAAAATTAGGGATGGGATAGAACTATATAGCCTAAGTCAGTGGTTCTCAACCTTCCTAATGCCATGACCCTTTAATACAGTTCCTCATGTTGTGGTGACCCCCAACCATAAAATTATTTTCGTTGCTAATTCATAACTGTAATTTTGCTACTGTTATGGATTGTAATGTAAATATCTGATATGCAGGATATATTTTCATTGTTACAAATTGAACATAAATAAAGCATAGTGATTAATCACAAAAACAATATGCAATTATATATTATGAAATATTTGTTTCTAATTACAAATAAATGAAATTTTGTCTTGAAGCATGGTGTAGCATGGGTGACAATCTTAATATAACAACAGTAAACTACATTGCTACATTTTGCAACAGTATGCATAAAAAGCCAACGTCAGTACGAAGATTGACATTGCATCTTTCTCACCAGATCAGAAATTCTCGGGGCAGTCTTTGCAAGAGCACAACGAAGATCATCTTCCGCAAAAAGTCTACTTCTGTATTTAGACTTGATAACCAACAAGCTGGAAAACCCTGTTTCACAAAGACAAAGATATGTTGTTAGAAATGGAAGAAGAAAGTGCGACACAGTCTCATTCAGAACAGGATATGATTGCAAACACTTGATCTAGAACTTTATAACTGGCATTGCAGAGAAATCAGTTCTCACTGCATCGCTGTTAATAAGTTCAATGAACTCCTCTTGTGCTGTCTCAGGAACATCTTCAACTCTGTGAATGGGCTTCTGGCAAGTGCAAATGAGGTGTCAGGTAGATTTGCAAAGTATGATGATTTCGTCTGCAAGAATGTGCAAGTGTTCTATCACAGAAATTATCATCGTAATCCTTTTGTCTGATTCAATGTCATGTTCCTCAAAGAAAGCAGATAAGGTAGGTAACATGTAAATTTTATTTTCATCCAATTTTTTTTTTTTTTGCCAAAGCTGAAGTTTCATTAGGAATAATCAGATCTTTTCAGACAAATCCAGGCATGTTGCATTTGGTCCTCACAGTGATAAATTTAAGATGGCAAAGATGTCAACTAAGGAAGCTATTTTCTGCAGTTCACTTTATCACTGAAAAGTGCTTTGAACTGTGATCTTGCTTTCTGATTAAAAAAGTTTTGAGTTCATCATGAAGCTCAAAAACACATTTTAAAACTTTTCTTCTCGACAACCATCTCACCTCAGCATGAAAAAGCAAAGCATTGTTCAGCTCATCTGACTCATTGCACAGTTGCAAAAAAATCAACTGTTTAAGTGTTTACCTTTACAAAATTGACAGAACTTATGATGCTTTTCATTACTTCTTGTAACACTTGTGGCAGTGTCCTCGTTGCTAATATTCGCCGATGAATCATACAGTGAGTTCCTATGACTTTTGGTGACTCATTC
The DNA here is from genome assembly GCA_963574575.1 of Galagoides demidoff. NCBI lineage: Eukaryota > Metazoa > Chordata > Mammalia > Primates > Galagidae > Galagoides > Galagoides demidoff. The sequence goes on along the minus strand of CAUYQV010172836.1, from coordinate 6,518 downwards.
AATACCTAACGCTGAAATCCAGATCAACATCCTAGCATAGCTGGAGCACCATCTGTGCAAGCACCACAAACCTTTTTCCAAGAGATCTTATGCTCTTTCAGAAATGATCCAACTGTGTCAAATACATCACATGCAGTAGTTGTCGTTTTAAGAGGTTTGCAAAAAAGAAACTCATCTTTAAAGTCGCCATCATTAACATACCTCGCATAAACTAGTAACTGTGAACAGTTTGCAATGTCTGTAGATTTATCAAGCTGGATACTAAATATTGAAAGTGGAGTAGATTTAATTTCCTGGATTACCTGATCAAGAATATCAGCAGACATGTCATCTATTCTTCTGTCAACAGTGTTGTTAGATAAGGAAATTGCACTCAATTTTGTAACAAATTTGTCTCTGATCATAACTCAAACAATATCTTTGGCCACTGGCAACAGTAAATCCTTAGCAACGGTATACGGTTTCATAGCTCTGGTGATTCTGAGTGCCACCAAATACGAAGCTTCAATGGCTGCTGCGTTTTGTTTGTGGTACTTCCTAGTGTCAAGTCTGGTTTTCTTGAGTCCATCAGTTTTGCTTCTAAAATAGTTGGTATCCTTGCTGGCAAAGCTCGCATGCTTGCTATCAAAATGGTGTTTTAGTTTGTTCAGCTTCATAGATTTGGCTGATAGAACTTCACAACAAATAACACATTGCAGTTTCTCAATTCCCGCTGTAATTATTAAGGTAAAATCATAGTATAAAATATCCTCACTATATTTTCTTTTCTTAACGCTCTTCTCTACATGATCCATTATCATGAGATGGTTTGCTAATGAAAATAATATATAACAATAGCTTTAATAATACAAAAGATGATACATGGCATAGTTCAGTCAATACAGTTCATTAAAGTTTCCTATAATTTACCATTCTGGGTTTTTTTTTTTTACATACCTGTTACTATCACAAGGGGGCAGTATTCACATTAACCACCGTTGAATATAAAAAGACCGATCAGCATCCAGATTAAGTTCCCATGGTACTTTTTTGTTGTTGTTGTTGTTGTTGATGATTTTACAGTATATGATTTTACATTTACCCAGTAATTATAATTCACGAAGTGTCATTTTGCCTCCAATACTGCTGCTTTCAACACAATAGCTCCTCTTCTACACATGTGTGACTGATCCGCATAGTACACTATGGTGCCAACCCTGTCACATACACCTGTATTTATAGGGGGTGTATGTAATGAGGTTGGCACAATGATGCCATCACACCGGGTATCGTGTGTGGGTGTATCTGCACGTGGGCGGACCCACCTGGAGACGGATAGAGGAGCAGTGTTTCGGTTCCTAAGACCATCGGAAATATGTGTTTTCGGATGGTCTTAGGTGACTCCTGTGAAAGGGTCATTCAACCCCCAAAGGGCATTATTCTGATTATTGGAGAGGAACACCCTGTGTGCTTCAGAGTAGGAGAAAAAATTAAGAAATAACATGAAGCAAAAAAGAAGCAGATACAGAAAGAGAATTGAAAGGATACCTAGCTTCTGTGATTCCTCCTTATTCTTGGATTGAACACTGTTGTCTAAGCAGGCTTTGATTTTCTCCCAGAGTAAGGAACTGTATCAATGCTATCCAGAGTGGAGATTCTTTGACCCTGTCAAAGAGAGCTGACATTCTGCAATCATGCAGGTCCCAACTCAGTACAGTTTACAGTTCTAATATGTCAAATCTTCTGCCCCATTGAAGTTCCCATTCTTAAGCTTCCCATTATATCTTTCAGATAAGGCAACTTATGTCCTCTGCGATACAGGAGGATAATTTGCATTCTGTAATCCAAACCTCATTTTGCTCTGAAAACTAGTCCCCCTAAAAACAGAATCATCTACATTTTTACAAGTTGATCTCAGACTCTCACATTGCATGATAACACAGAATTACACATCCTGGGAGAGAAGCACAACCCATCTGGAAATCTTTCCTAATTCCTCTAAAAGAGGAGTCTATATTTATTATAGGGCAGACACCTGAAAAATTCCATTCTCAACCATGACTAGTCTGGTTTCCTTCAGCAAGCCCTATTTTCCATATCCAATCAGAATTATATTCACTCTTTGCCAAGCATCCTGTTTGCCTTCCTAAACAGACACAGCAAGGAAATGCTTAAGACTCAAGTCCTCTGTAAACAGGATTTTGCTGGAATACACAGATGCAGAACAATTTAAAGGATTGTTTTGTTTCTTCAACACTGATACTGAGTGAGCAATATTGAGCAATATTGAAATTTATAGTAAATAAATATATATTTCTAAAGAGTCTCTATCATTGATTCCTTCTTCACTCAAAACAAATTTGCTCCTTGTTCACTTAATGCCTTGCAGTGATCAAATAATGACATTCTAATAGAGATGAGAGCATATAGTGTAAAATTGTGAACAACTAAAAATAGCCACAATAGTACAGAATCCCAGAATAGAAAATAATGTAATAGCAATCAGAGAAAGTTTCACCTCCAAAAAACTTTTTTTTTTTTTTTGAGACTGAGTCTCACTTTCTTGCCCCTGGTAGAGTGCCGTGGCATCACAACTCACAGCAACCTCAAAATTCTTGGGCTCAAGCAATCCTCTTGCCTCAGCCTCCCAAGTAGCTGGGACAACAGACACCCACCACAAGGCCTGGTTGTTTTTTAGAGACAAGGTCTCACTCTTGCTTAGATTGGTCTCAAACTCCTGAGCTCAGGCAAGTCACCCGCCCCAGCCTCCCTGGGATTACAGGTGTGAGCCACTGCACCTGGCCTTCCAAAAAACTTTTTTAATATGTGGATTAGTGACAAGAAGAGTATAAATCCTATCTAATCAGGCCAATCATTTTATCGGCATTAAAGATCATTTTGCCTTTGCAAAAGGTGTTTCCACCCAGATATGATTTATACTTTTCTTGCACTCTAGAAAGAGAACATAAGCCAATACAATCTTTAAATAAAGAAGCTCTAAGCAAGAGATCTTGCAGGTGGGTTACCTTTTATCCTCCCTCGGTACATTCTGACTTTTGGGAAAGGCATATTTAAATCTTGAGCACACCGGTCAGTCTACCAATACCACACACCTCACACAAGAAATGGACAATTGCTACATTATGATGCCAGCAGGTCATAGATATAAGCTCCCCTGATGATCTCCCAGATGTTCTTCCTGCTACTTCTGCCCCACTGTTCTCTCCTTACTTCCTGCCCCACGTACATTTTTCTTCCTTTGAACACATCTGTCTTTTTGCATTTAGCCTCTTCCCACCATCTGAAATCTCAGAAGATGAGACAAGCTTCTCTTTTCCCTAGCTAAGTAGCACAGATCATAGTTAGAGATGTGGACTTCACAGCTGGAATGCCCAAATTCAAATCTTGCCTCCTTCATAAATTGGAACTTGAGAAAGTGTCATAACTTCTCTAAATATCTATTTTTTCTCATTTAATAAATGGGATTAATAGCATTATCTATAATATAGAATTATTACTACTATTATTTTTTAAACATTTTAGATATTCTTCCCCTAGCCCTGATCTTGCTCTGCTGGCTTAACAGATGTGCTGAGAGGCCCTCTTTTCATATACAGTAATGAAAGATAGGCACAGGATGGCAGCAAAGGTTAAAAAATATCAGTACTGGCTCGGCACCTGTAGCTCAGCAGCAAGGGTGCCAGCCACATACACGGGAGCTAGAGGGTTCAAACCCTCAAAGGAGTAGGGCACTGGCCCCAGATGCCGGAGGGGGCAGATTCAAACCCAGCCCCAGTCAAAAATTACAAACAAACAAACAAACAAAAACAATGACAACTGCAACAAAAAAAATAGCCATGGCTCAGTGCCTGTGGCTCAAGCAGCTAGAGCAACAGCCACATACATACACCTGAACGGGCAGGTTGGAATCTAACCTGGGCCCCCCAGACAACAACAATGGCTGCAACCAAAAATAGCCAGGTGTTGTGGTGGGCACCTGTAGTCCCAGCTACTTGGGAAGCTGAGGCAAGAGAATCGCTTAAACCCAAGAGTTTGAGGTTGCTATGAGGGAACCAAGGGCACTCTACCAAGGGCAACACAGTTTTGTTGAGACTGTCTCAAAAAAAAAAAAAAAAAAAAACAATACTTTCACTGCCTTTAAAAAAAAAAATGGTAAAAAAGAAGTTAGGTAGAAAGGGAGGAGAGGAGCAAAATAATCATGGAAACCAAAGTAAAAAGATAAAATAAGATGCTAGCATAAATCATCCTTACTTATGAGCACAATTGAGTTCACAACTCTGAAAATAACTTTGTTTTCTTTTAACATATTCTACAAGAAATGTTATATCTCTTTATTTTCTGTAAATAAAATGTGAGTCTAAATTCCAGCTTCATTGGACTGACAGGAAATTTATCTCAGACATTCAGACATTCTGGAATTCCTTCGACCTGATGATAAATGCAGGATCAAGGCATTGTATCTCACCCCATGCAGTCATCCAATTATAGTCCACATTCCACTCTGCAAACTTGCCATTTGGAGGGGTAGGAATCTTTAACAAAGAACAAGTGGCTGGCTGGACCTAAAATCCAGCCTTCCAAGTGCTCCAGGCTGACCTTTTTTCTGACGCCTCAACATCTTCTCAGAGAGTACCAAGAAACTACACATAGGTCCCCACTCCTGAAGGAGCTACTGACAATACACATAGGACCCCACTCCTGAAGGAACTACTGACAACTACACACAGGTCCCCAGTCGTAAAGGAGATACCGATGTCTTTCTCTGCAGCCTAGAGGAATCATTTTCATCTGAGGAAAGTCTCTCTCTTCATAAATCTTCATCTCTTAATTAGCTTTCTTCTCAAACTCTGTTTTTCCCCTGTTCATTCTTGTAAAATCAGAAGCTAAGAAGCCTTGTCTTAAACTTCCTTTGAGGTTCAATTCCTTCAGATTTTCTACGTAGGCAATTGTGTGATCTGAACAAAGACAGTTTTCTTTCTTTCTTACTAATCTGTATAGCTTTTATTTCCTTTTCATCCCTTATTGCAGTAGCTAGGACCTCCAGAACAATGATGAAGAAGAGTAGTGAGAAGGGACATCCTTGTCTTGTTTTAGGGGATATAGCTAGTCTCTCACCATTAAATATGTCAGCTGTTGGCTTTTTGTAAATGTTCTTTATCCAGTTGAGGAAATTCCCCTCCACTCCTAGTTTGCTGAGAATTTTTATTCCTATAAATGACTATTGAAATTTATTGAATGTTCTTCCTGCATGTACTAATACATGCATGGTCACATGATTTTTTTTTCTTTAGCTCATATAATATAATGGATTACACTAATTGATTTTTGAATGTTGAACTAGGTTTGCATACCTGGAATAAATCCTGTTCTTCATTGTGTATAATTATTTTTCCACATGGAAAATTGTTGGGCTTGATTTGTTAATACTTATTGAAGATTTTTGCATTTTAATTCATGAGAGATATTGGTCTGTAGTTTTCCTTTCTTGTAATATTTTTCTCTAGTTTTGGTATTAGGGTAATGCTGGTCTTATAGAATGGGTTAGGAAGTAGTCCTTCTGTTTCTTTTCTCTGGAAGAGATTGTAGAGAATTGATATCATTTCTTTAAATGATTAGTAGAATTCACCAGTAAACTCATTTGGGCCTGGTGCTTTCTGTTTTAAAAAGTTATTTATTGATTCAGTTTATTTAATAGATACAGACCAATTCACATTACCAATTTCTTCATGTAGGTATTTTAGCAGATTGTGTCTTTCAAGGGCTTGATTCATGTCATCGAAGTTATCAAATTTACATAGAGTTATTCCTTTATTATACTTCTCTCATTTCCCTAGAATCATGGAATCAGTTGCAAAGTCCCCTTTCTATTTACATTTCTTTTGTTTACATTCTCTTTTTTCTTGGTTAGCCCAGTTATAGTTTTATAAAATTTTATTGATCTTTCCTAAGAATCAGCATTTGGTTTAGTTGATTTCTTCTATTTGATTTTCTGTTTTCAATTTAATTAGTTTCTATTTTTTTATTGCCTTTAAGGAATTATTCTGCTTATTTGAGAATTTTCATTTGCATACTTTATATTTACGTATTTTTCGAGTTTCCTAATGTAGCTTATATTATTGATTCTAGATTGTTCCTCATTCCAATATATTCATTTAGTGCTTTAAATTTCCATCTAAGCACTACTTCTGCCACATCTCACAGATTTTAATAACTTATATTTTCATTTTTATTTAGCTCAATTTTTAAATTTCTCTTAAGACTTCTTCTGATACCCATGTGTTATTCAGAAGTCTGTTGTTCGGCTCGGCGCCTGTGGCTCAATCGGCTAAGGCGCCAGCCATATACACCTAAGGTGGCGGGTTCGAATCCCCAGCCTGGGCCCACCAAACAACGATGGCTGCAACCAAAAAATGGCCGGGCGTTGTGGCGGGCGCCTGTGGTCCCAGCTACTTGGGAGGCAGAGGCAGGAGACTCGCTTGAGCCCAGGAGTTGGAGGTTGCTGTGAGCTGTGATGCCAT
>CAUYQV010172832.1:0-23632 GCA_963574575.1 Galagoides demidoff | reverse complement strand
ATTTTTTGGTTGCAGCCATCATTGTTGTTTGGCGGGCCAGGCTGGGGATTCGAACCCGCCACCTTAGGTGTATGTGGCTGGCGCCTTAGCCACTTGAGCCACAGGCGCCGAGCCAACATAGTATATTTCTCTCATTTAAGTCTTCTTCAGCTTCTATTAAGCAATGTTTTGCAAATTTTCATATAGAAGTTTAATACATCTTTTGTTAAATGTATTCCATTCTTCTCTTTTCTCAATGGGAACCTTTAAAGCCGTACATTTTCCTCTATGCATTGCTTTAGCTGCATCCTGCCCCTGCTTTTATTTTTCACATACAAGAAGCACATAAAATAGAACACAAACAACAGTAACTGTAATTGGATTTTTGAAGTGAATAAACTTGGGGAATAGATGTATCAAAGAACAATCAAGGCATATCTCTTTAGCCTTTTTGATATATGTCTGTATCTTTGCACTCTGTTTAGAAAGGCACATAATAAAATTCTAGACATCCATATTATGTTTTTTAGTGGCATTTTTAATAGATGGATCAATAGCTGAATCACTAAGTTCTGTATACTCCGTATTATCTAAAAGAGCCCTGAAACAAGATTCCGTTGGTTGAGAGAAGCAGCAGTGGTCACCAGTGCCATTTCTCATGGGCCGTGGTAGAAAGGAAACTCATGGTACTTATTCTAGGCCATCTTCCCACTGCCTTTTTGGGAACCTAAGAAGAACTGCCTTGTTATAATCTATAGTTACAAGTCAGTGGAAAAATCTTATCTGTCCTTTAAGGTAGTGGTTCTCTGTATCCAGCATAAGCAATGAAACCCCAAATGTGTTTGTCTCTTCAAAGTGAATTACTTTTGACAGCTTTGGCAGTTAACTTTATAGATTTTATTGCTCTTTTCCAAATCCTTTTCATGTATTGTAACATGAAAAAAATTATTACCATGCAATACTGTGAGATTTATGCATAATAAGAAACACTACCCTAATGATGATTTAACCTTGCAGTAAAATAGTTACCCCTAAAATATCAGGTAAGAATATCTCTGTGTCAAGAAATGTGGCAATAGGTTTATTTGCCAAGTCATTTTTTTAAAGTTACTAACTCCTAAGAGCTATATGTATATGTAGTAGCTGAAAATGTATTCTCTTTTCTTATTTCAAAACAATGTAAAATCATTATAAAGAGATTAGAAAAAATGAATAAGCCAAAAGAAGAAAATAAACTCCTACTCATGGTTCCTCATTGTTAACTTCTTCAGGCTTTCTGAAATAATGGTTTATAACCATACGTGTTTTTAAATGCCTTTCCCCCCCTCTTTATTGTGGACTTATTTGCATGTCAGTAATGTCAGTGTTTGTCTAAGTTATCATTCCTAATCACCATTCAGTTGTTTGGATCTGCCCTATGGGTAAATACTTATGTCCCTACCTCCAACTCCTAACTTTTGGTCATTATAAAAAACAATTCTATGACCACTGTTTTAGCTTAATCTTTGCCCAACCCTTTATTACCTTTGGATGGGATTCTGGAAATATCTGGAGTGCCTGGGTAAAAAGGTATCACATTTAAAGACTTTGCTGCATAGAGCCCTCCAAAAGAGTTAAAGCAGTTTATACTTCTACTAGGGGCATTTGAGAGTACCCCCTTCTAATCTCTGGGTGTTAATATTTGCTAACAATTCAGGTACTCCTAAATATTCTCAATGGGAAAACACTGGTAAATGAAATTTAATCTTTATTGAATTCATTGAGAAGGCTTATTAGAATTCTTTATCTTTATGAAAATTGGCCACTTTGGGGGGAAATTTTCTTTTAAAAAGCATACAGGTTTTAAAGGTCTTTTTTTCCTCTTTAGCCAAAGAATTTTATACTTAAGGTGACATTAGACTTTCTTGGCCAATGATTTAGTACAGTGTTTAGGAAAGGTTATAACCCATCAGGAATTGTGACATAATTAACTGAGTGGGTTTCAAGTATTTTTTTGTTTGTTTGTTTTGTTTTGTTTTTTGAGACCGAGTTTCACTATGTGCCCTTGGTAGAGTGCAGTGGTATCACAGCTCACAGCAACCTCAAACTCTTGGGCTTAAGTAATTCCCTTGCCCCAGTCTCCCAAGTAGCTGGGTCTATAGGTGCCCGCCACAACGCCCAGCTGTTTTTTTTCTTTTGTTTGTTTACAGTTGTCATTGTTGTTTAGCAGGCCCTGGCCGGGCTCTAACCTGCTGGCTTTGGTGTATGTGGCTGGTACCCTACTCACTGAGCTATGGGCACCAAGCCTCAAGTGGGTTTTGACTTTGTTTTACCTTAGAATAGAAAATTTCAGCCTATATTATACATAATAATGGTAAGTAGTGTCTCATGAATATTCTGTTTTAGGTGTGGGATGTGTGTCCATATTTATATACACAGATAGATAGAGAAATTATGATTGAAATGTGTTTCTGACTCAAGACCATGGTAAAAATAATGTAGAATATCCAGTGGTCTTTCCCTCTTACATTGTGTGGTCCTTTTACAAATTATTTATTTAAAAAAGAAGTAATTTCTGATTACTAACATTATATATAGAAGGGATAGTTTTTGCCTATTTTCTTCACAGTAATAGATGAAAGGATATGACACAAAAGATTGTGCGAAATATAAAATCTAATGTTAAGCATATTTTGTTATGTGTATACTTTAGTAGCAGTGCTGAAAGATGATAACTTGTGAAGTCAGGCATCTCTGTCACTTAATGCCTAATTCTTTGAACTAAACACTTAACCTTTCTGAGCCTTAGTTCTCTTATTTGTGAAGTGGCTGTCATAATAGATTGTGCCTCATAGGGTTGTGGATTGTGAGTTTTAACTAAATACGATGCCTGGTGTATAGTACACTCAAAACAACTTGCAGCTTCTATTTTAATGCTACATCTTCAGAAGTAGTAATCTGTTAGCAGTACACATGTATACGTGTGAAAGGGGATGGGGTGTGGTGTATGTATCTTTGTCTAACCAGAGTATCTATATATCCCTCTTTGGTTTTTCTGTTTGTTTTTTCAGGGTTTTCTAGTCTTGAACTACTGGCTACATGGCTACCAAATGCCTAAGGGAGTTCATTCACAGCTGAGTTATGAAGCTGGAATTGGTTCTAGACGCTGGGTAGATGCAAAGCAGCCTAACTCTTCAAGTACCGACATTTCTCACCTCTGTTTCCAAGTCTAATTTGAGAAGGATACCTTAGCTTCACCGACTTCAAGCCCATTTTCTCCCCTCATCAGTGAAAAAAATCTAACGCTTCAAATGTAAATCGTTAATATAAAAGGAACATACAGTCTGTTTTACGGAAGTAAATCAACTGGCAAGAGAAGACTTGGCCTCTAATTTATATTGCTTTGCACTTTGGTCTGATATTAAGAAACAGCATTCTTCAGTGAAATTTTGGGTGCCAAACACCTACCCAGAATGTCCAGGGCTTTCCTTTTCAGAAGTTAGCATTCTCCTTGTGACCGTCCAAGTCATTGTTAATTTTGACTTGTATTAGGAATATGTTGGACAATGGAAAAATTTCTCTGGATTATTTTAGTAATATTTTTTGGATTATACTTTCTTTCTGTACTGATTTCTTTTAATTTAAAGAATTACAAGCCAGTTATATTATCTCCCACCAGATAATATAGCTTTTTTCATTTATTAACTGTTATCTGTCCCCCAGCCATCTCCTGATACTTGGTAGAGTGACACCTTTATATGTGTGCTTGCCTCCTAATTTAAAATACTGTATCCGCATGTAGATATAATGTACATAACAGTTTAACCTCAAGGTTGCTGGAGTCAGGGTCCCCTGTGCCTGAGACGCTAATTCAGAGTGTGTTCACACTTAGCCATGGGCTGGGCTCAAGAACCTGATGCCAGGGTTGATGTGGATTACCTATAGAACCCTTCCTGCAGTATTCATACGGTGTTTTTATTTTGTCATTGTCATTGTGTCTGTGTGGTGTTTGTTTTTAATGGGAATCTTATATTAAAATGTAATTTCTAAAGTTTAACACAAATGTTTTATTTGTTGTGTAGTGTGTACAATAGAGAGAAGTACCTTAAACATTTTTGTTGTTGTTCTTTTCTTCATAAGTACTCCTGAGGCTAGTGGTCACCTCCCGTAGTATTCATTTGGCTTCGCTGTCAAAAAATCATCATTCTGTGCATATGTAGCCCTGGGAAGGGAAGAATAAGAAGGCGCTACTGACTGGGTTTTCTGACTCTAGAATATATGCATCTTGGCCATGCCAGGGTGTTAGCAGGTGTGTTGGAGCCTACAGAGCAGGTCAGGCTGGATCAGAGGCCCGTGTTGAGGGGAAGGCACTCCTAAGCAGTGCAGAGCCTCAAGCCCGGGAATCCTACTCCAGTCACCTCTGGTGTCATCCACCGCTGTGGCCCTGGCAGGTCCTCAGACTCCCCAGTGTGTGAACAGCACTTGTGCACTGACTGTGCATAGAGAGGGTGTTGGCATCTGGTTGGCACTCCTTTTCCCTTGTTCACTATTAGGTTTTGATTTGCCCCTTGCCATTGTTTCCAAAGATCAAAGAATGTCAAATCATTTTAAAGGACCAATAAACAACCTCTTGTAAATTAAACCTCTTCCCGTGGAAGCACACTCTACTACTAAAGGGAAAATCCCTGGGCTCTGATTTGTCTTTGCGTTGAGAACGGTGTGGGGATCAATGTGTGTGTATGTGATTTGTTTGTTGAGTTGGCTTTGCTTTTCAGTTTTTCTTTTTTAAAAAAATACAACCTTCCCTCCCATGTTACTAAATTAATTTCTGTTTTTGAAAGTTTGAATCTCAAAGAGTAAAAAATAAGCCTCCATTCATAAAGTGGATGTTGTAAGCTTGATAGTGGTTGTGAAAGTGATTTAACTCTGACCACTCTTCATCTTACAGTGTCCATATCAAACCAGTTAGGGAGGCCCAGGGGGGTGGGGAGGAGGTAATTCTTCTGAATGAATGGATTTTTTGTTGTTTTTGCATGTTTAATATAGAAGTTCCTCTTGTTCCTTGGGAGATCATGGCCTTTGAATATGCACACAACCTTTGAATTGTGCCTACTAAATTATAGCAGGGGACTTTGGCACCCAAGGAATTCTGACTTTCTGGGATTATAATAGTAATTCCTAGCTGTACTCTGGACTTTATTTTGCTAACCATAATTAAGCAATTGTAAATTACTGCTATATTAATGTTTTAAAGCACTGGGATAGTCTAATTCTAACTTTAATTATGTTTGCCAATTATCTGTTTGAAATAAATTTGTGTCTGAACAGCTATTGAAACTGTTAAATTGTACAGATATTATTCATGACAGCTTTGTACTGTGGAATGTGCTTAATAAAAAACAAAAAGTTTGACCTTTGTCCAATAAATTGCTAAGTAATGTCAATAAATCAAGTATGAGTATTATGCAGTACACCTAATCTGGCTTCATGCAATTGTTACTTCAGCTACTAATTCAAAGCCAATACTCTTAATAAAGTGTTGCAATACTCTGATGTTCTGTTAAGAAATTTTTCAAAAAAACTGTTATGTGCTGTTAGGAATTCAGTGACATGCAATTAAAGTTTATAGATTTTTAAAAAATCTTCAGTAAAATATTGAAGGCAAACTGTTTTTGGCCTGTGAGAACTTTGTAAATGATGATATAAATCCCTGTCTGAGAGCTTTTGCTGAAAGTTAACTTTAAACCTCAGAGGTGGGGGTGAATTGAGAACTCTTCTCCAGCGATCAGCTTCCCATACATGCTTCATTGTTTCAGAAGTTACTGTAAAAATATGAAAATGGCCTCTTAGAGAATCCCAAGTGGCTTCCAGGTGTGAGTGGAAGAGCGGGTGGAGGTCTGACAAGGTGCAGTTTTGCAGAGCCCTCTTCAACATAGCATCGGAGCATCTGGAATGGAATCATTTAGTTCTTGGTATTTGCAAATATGCATGTCATGGGTTGGGTACTAATGCAGGGAACAGTATCTTCACGAAGGGTAGTAGCTGAGCTTTTTCTGGATACCTAGATATTCCCCATTAGTCAACCAAATTTGTGATGTGGACTTTACTTTTTGGATGAAATGAGAGTCTTTCTATAATATTGTCCCTACCTATTTTTGTAAAAAATATTTGAAAAATACATGCATATAGTTAAAACCAATTTACAAGCCACAAAGCAACAAAAAGTAATGTTCCCTCTCACCCTTGACCTCCCAGGCCCCAGAAAGTGTTGAGCAATTTCTTGCGTATACCAATAGATACCCATCCTTTCTTACATGCTTTACTGCAACTTGCTTTGTCATCTCATATTTAGGAGATCATTCCATATCAGTTTGCATGATTCTACCTCATTCTTGTTAATGGCTGCATAGTATTTGCTTACAAGGCCATACCATAATTTATTTGGCTACTTCCTTCAAGGTGGAGTTTTAGTTTGTTACTTGCCTTCTCCTATTAATGACTATCCTTTTTCACAGGTCTTTCCACCCCATCTTGGTGATTTAGTTGGTCTAATCATTGTGAACAGCAGGGATTAAACCCAGGTGTTGCTGCAGAGTTGGGAGAACAGGAGCTCTGGAGTTGGACAGACTCTAAACTTTCCAGCCCTCTCTCCTCCCCTCATGTAGCTGGTGTTCAGTAAATACTAATCACTTTCTTCCTTGATAGGCAAGGTATTACTGCAAGAAATTCAAAGCTATGAATGCATCCCATATTAATTAAGGAGATTCCAAGAGAGAGCTTGTACAACTCCTTGGATAGATAATCAGAGACTAGAGTGGTACTTTACCATTCCAGCTTATTTGTTTCCTAGTTAACAAGGAGAAAGGAAGTTGGGCCATCTGGCTGATAATCCTGTTACTAATTAGCTGCATCTTAATACCCCTTTTTGGATCTTTGCTTCCCTGTTTATAAAAGTGGAGGTTTTACCAGCTCAAGTCCTAGAGGGCTCATCCTTCAGCTCTGGACAATCTGCCTTGCAAGAATATGGACCCATTGATGCCAAAGCTAAGTTTTCAAAAAAAAGGCTGGAAATATAGATTATGTAGGGACCCAATTTATAAATGCTGGCAACTAATTTTTTAAAAAGTAAATACAGGATTTTAAGCATTTTTATTAGTGACCTGTTGAAACACAATGTCCCGGTCTGAAGACCTGGAGAGGTTCCAGAAAACAGACATGAATGAAATGCCTTGTGGCAAATTTACCAGCACATAGTAGTCAGTTCAGTACATGATGAAAAGACCAAAGGAAGAAGGAGCAGGAGGTAACAACGTCTCACGTTATGTTGTAAGTGGCCACACGAGTTGCCTGCTTTTGTGCTGGGATTGAGTTCTGAGATCAGCTTGGTCTTCCAAGATGCTGGAGCTTGTCTCTAAAGAGCTCCAAGAAGATCTCCAGGTCCTTGTAGGCAACACCTGTGGGATGACTGAGTCAAGGCCCATCTAAAGGTGTTCACCTGCCCAAGGATGGGACAATGGCCACCACATACCAAGTGCGCTGAAATTCTAATTCGGTGTTTTAAAAGTTTTGTTGGTTAGATGTAGCCATGTGAAAGGATTATAAGGCAGACATAAGTAACTTCTTAGTGCATGCCAGACAACCTAGAGAGCAGAATCCAGTACAGGTTCCATTGCTTTTAGCTGTGTGGTCATCTACTCATCCTGTCTTGAGTAATTGTTTGATTTTATTGCTCAAAGTATGTAAGTTAACTGCTGGGCTGGCCTGGGAGAACCTGGAAGTTACACGGCTAAGGGCTTACTTGTAGTGGGGACATGCCTTAGGACCAGCTTAAACCTGGTGTTCTAGTGAGATCTCAGTGCATACAGCTAAGCTCCCTCCACCCTTCACCATCTTTGGATCCAACCAGCTCTTCTATTTCTTGCAAGCTGTTGCCTGTACTACCAATTCTACCAGCTCCGCGGGTTAGGAGGGATGCTCTAGAACACCACTGACACTGTGCCACAGGGTCACTCATCCAGCAGAGAGGAAAAAGCAAGACCTTTGAGGCCTGTAAACCTAGCTCAGGATTGGAGCTCTGTCACCCAACTTGCAGCAGACCCATGGACAAAGGCTTTCATTGCCCTGGACCCAAGCTTCCCTAACTGGAAGGTAGAGACAGTATTTTATGATTACGGTGAGGCTCATATGATACACTCTAAAGTGCCGAGCACAGCACTGGTGTTCACTGGTAGCTGTAACCATAGCATTTAAACAGCTGGGACAGTATTCAGGTCAGAGAAAGGTCCAGGGGTTAGTGGAGTTTGGGATACTGTGTCGTGAGACCAAGTTAAATGTGCTCAGGTGAGCCTGAAGCCAACATGGCCCTCTTGGCGGTGATAGCCACTCTAAGGACTGATCCCACTAAGAACTTGAGCTTGTAACCAGGACCTGGGCTGTTCTGTCGGTCCAGGAGGAGAAGAGGTGGACCAGTAAATAGCATTTATGCCTAGTTATTTTTCTTAATTTTATTATTATAAATTATTCAGCTTTAAAGGCAGTCGATCTATAATATCCCCAATGAGTGTTTCTGGAAAGAGAATGAGATCTAAAAGATCTAAACTATCCTCAGTGAATTGTAGTGCCTCTAAAGTAGACGGGGGAGGATTTCATGTCTCTGCGTTTGTAAGTGGTGGGTGCTACAGGTAAAAGGGTGGTTTACACCAAGTACAGCAGGGATAAAGGCAACTAGTATTTAGTGGGTGCCAGACTGCTGGTAAGGGCTCTGTATCTACTCTTATCATTACAATAAAGCTACATGGTTTATATTCTTAGCATTTCATGATTGAAGAAACTGAGGATCAGATCTGTCTTGTGAGTGAGCAGCTGAGTTTAGCTTCAATTCCAGTCATCTCAGCAGCCACAGCTGGCCTCTTAGGACCCTGCCCAGGCACCTCCCTATGCTCTACTCTGTGGGCACCATGGGGAGGATGATGCCAGCAAGTTATCCAGCAGAGGCCCCCTGAGAAGACCACAGTGCCTCTGAGCTAACAGACCCTGTGCCCATCTCTTTTCCCTTCTGTTGGTGTATTCCTGGCATATGGTCTTTGGTCATCAATAAATGTGCATGGTGTGCCTTTGACAGTGTGCAGGTATGACAGTGCAAGGAGCTGGACAGGATGGTGCAGGAGCCCAGCTGTGGCAGGCCCGGTGGGCTATGCTGGGCAGTGCGGGATCCCTCAGTGGAGATACTGAGGTCTGGAATGAGGTACAGCATTGAGAAGGTGAGAAAGGGTGGTTTTAGGCGAGAAAGAAGTCCTAAGGGGTAGAAACCATGGGACTTGGCAGTGGAGGGAGCTGGAGAGGTTGACGATAGCATCTGTATGTAGAGCGTGTCTCCTATGTGTCACTAAGCAGGGCCATAGTGGACAAGAGACACACGAGGTTCCTTCTCTCAGGAAGCTTACATTCCAGAAGAAGTAGACCATACAGCCTGCCATGGGTGCCCATGAGCACAGGAATAATAAGATACATGCAGATGTATTACACTGGAGAGTGGGCTGGAGTGGCCCAAGGGACATTTGATTCAAGACCTCAACCATAAGAAGGAGCCAGCTGCCCTCGGGGTGAGGGGCTCTTCTGCAAATGGAACTTTGCCCTGGAGGTGAGAACAATGTAGCATAAATACTGTACCCTCATATTAATTTGAATACAGTTTAAAAAAAAAAAAAAAGGAGCCAGCCACCGATGAAGCAGCCAGGACAAGATGTTCCAGGTTGAGGGGTCAAGGACGCAAAGGTCTTGAGGTAGGCATCCCCTGGAGTGGGCAACCTGCTGCAGGCGTGTCCTGTCTCCCAGATCAGGGAAGGGGATCTCTTTGGGAAGTGGAAGGGTAAAGTGCTTCGGTTGAACATTGGAGGTACCCCAGAGAGGTTCAAGTGCAGCTGACCCATGCTGTCCAGAAGAGAGGCAAGTGGTGGCTTCCAAAGGAAGAGTCCAAGGGAACATCTGGTTTTAGAAACAGGGACAGAAGGACAAGCCTGTGACAGAGGTGAGAAGGAGAGTGTCTGGAAAGGTAGGAGCATGATAACCACCCATCTTTACAATCTGTGAATGTTCCCAGAACTTGGAAAACTTCTTTTGTGAACACTTGGTTCCAAGCTGCCTGGAGGCCCAGGGGGAACAATGCCTGTCCACTAATCACCCCGTGGGACACCTACTCCCCCTTCACACTCCTTCCAGTGGCCAGGGCTCTGGCAGCAATAACAAACGGGTGCCCAGGAATAGCTTCTCCACTCCGGCCCTTGCCTGGCTTGTCCTTGGGAACGTTCCCTGAAGCCCATCTGCACAAACAGACGGGGGCCAGGTCTGTGCCTCAGGAATGAAGAGATAAAAGGGACCATCGGGGCTTTTTCCACCAAAGGCGAAAGCATTTTATAGAATGGGCTGCGAGTTTTTGTTTCAGGAAATTTCATCATGTCTCCAAGAAAGGGAGGGGAAGAGGGGAAGAGAGAGAGAGAGGGAGGAGAGAGAGAGACAGAAGGAGAAAGGGGGGAGAGGGAGAGAGAGAGAAAGTTAATTGGCCTCAGATTTTCTCACTCCCTTTTCATGTTGGTAATGCGAGGCGGCCCAGGTCAGACTCAGGTCAGCGACGTTTGGGCTCTTTAGTGCCCCTCTGTGAATACCTCATTTCTGTAATAGTTTTTCCTTTAAAAACAGCTCTGCCTTCTTTGGCAGATGGTGACATTCCATTAGCATATGGAATATTTTTCAAAACACATCCGAAAGCATGTCTCTTACGGAGGAGACTGGCAAAGCAAACGAATGTCTGAAAAGTATGTTGGGAGCAACTCAACATTTAACAGAAGGCCCCACTCCCACCCTCACCCCCGTGCCTCCCCATGTCTCTCCTGGATTGTTACTGTAACCAGAAAGAGATGAGAGGATTTTCCCCGAGGCTTAGTCTGCTGGCTTTGCTGGGGCCATTGCGGCACACAGAGGGTAGCCAGAGAGAGCCTGGACACGGTGATAGAGAGTATAGTGCTTGGCCTGGACGGGATGGTGTCAATCCTGTGCAGACGTGGCATTGTGGTGGTGGCGGTTGCTTTGTGCATTGAGCACCTACTGTGTGTTAGATGATGTGTGCAACACACACCATTGTCTTTCCTGCTGAAATCCATCTGCCATACAGTGGGCAGGGCAATCACTGGAACACATAAATCAGGTCACAAAACTGCCCTGCCCAGCACCTGCTATTATGCTTAGAATTAAGTTCAAGCTCCTTGTCACGGTCTGCAGTGACTTCACCTCCGCCTAGCATTTTGTGTCACGCTTCCCTCTGCCGCTGCCTGAGCTTTCTTTCCATTCTTTGTTTCTGCCTCAGGGCCTTTGCGTGAGCTCTTCCCACTGCCTCATATGCTTTTCCCTCAGCTATTTGCATGGCTGCATCCTCAGCATCCAGTTCTCAGCTCAAATACTGGCTTCCCAGAGGAAACGTCTCTGATTTCCATTTACTTAATCTAATCTAATTATCCATGTAGCTCTGTATTGTGTCCTGTGTTCTATATGCTCTGTAGTGCTCGCCACTATAACTGTTTACTTGTATTTACTCAAAGTAGATTTAACGAAAGCCTACTATGTGCTGGGTATAAGCTAGAAAGTGACAAAACAGACGAATATCCCTCCCTCCAGGGAGCCTCAATTATGACACAGAAAGGCAGATGATAAACAAATGACATGTCTTCTGACTTCCTATACCAGAAATACAACCTCCCTAAGTGCCAGGACCTTGTTTTTATTATTCAGAGGCCATTTTGGGTTGTGGTAATCACAGAGCTCGAGGAATTGTAGTTACATGAAGACCTGAATCCACATCTTATAAACAATTGCACCAAGGCGTAGATGAGCAGTGGCTTTCAGTGTCACTCCACTAGAAAAGAGCAAGAATCTGAACGCTGTTTTATTTGGCCCTGAAGGTGTTGATCTATGATGTCTGTCTAGCCCCAGCACCTTGCCAGGTGTCTTACCCACTGCTTCCCCCCGTCTGCAGCCCAGTTTCAGGGTACACCCCTTCTCCCCACATCCAAGTCAACTTGTCCCTGGACTCTTCTCCCAGTATCCTGTTTTAAGCAGGGATACTAGTTCTTGGCAACACTTTGGACAATATCCTTCAGCTCTCTGAGCCCCAGTCTCCTCATCAAAATGAGAACTGGAGCCACAATAGATCTGCTAAAGCTCTTAAAATTAGGTTTTCCTACCTTCTAATCAATCAATCTGTAAATTGTGTTCACTAAGAAGCTGAGAAATAATTTTGATTTCTGCATTCCCAACTGAATAGTAATGTCTAGTGTAGTGTC
Organism: Galagoides demidoff; assembly: GCA_963574575.1. NCBI lineage: Eukaryota > Metazoa > Chordata > Mammalia > Primates > Galagidae > Galagoides > Galagoides demidoff. The sequence goes on along the minus strand of CAUYQV010172832.1, from coordinate 11,342 downwards.
CGCTGCTAACTCCTCTCAGACTCATATTTCAGCCTGTTCACCCTACTGATTTAGGGTTAGAAGCCCAGTTCAAGCTGGCTTTTGCAAAGGAGGGCATTTATTATTTCACATCACACATATGAGCTGGGAAAGGGTCAGACTTCGGGCACGGCTGGATCTGGGATCTGGATCTTAAACAATGTCATCAGCTCTTGGGGATCAATCTCTGCCTCAAAGCCTTGCTCTCTTCTTTCTGGTCTCAGTGTAAGGTAGACTTTCTTCCCATATGGTAGCCTGGTGGTTGCCGACAGCCCCAAGAACACATCCTATCCTCTGAGTAGCTCTGGTAGAGCAAAATCTCTCTTCCCAGCAGGCCTAAAAAGTCTTGAAATTATTAATAAATCTCCTTAGGGCAGATTGAATCATATGCCCATCCTTAAAACTCATCACTGTGGTCAGAGGTTTGGAATTCATCCCACGCAAACCACATGGACTGAGAATGGAAGGGAGGCAGATCCCCAAAAGGTACTGAGGTCCAAAACAAAGGGGGAATGTGGGCCGAGCAGATAAAACCCGGTGACCCCTGCTGCTGTCACCAGACATGCTTTTTCCACATGGGCAATGATTACTTTTGCACCTTCTTTAAGGGTTAGTTCAAATGTCACCTCCTTCCTGATCAGGAGCTAAATCCCCCAGCCCTGAACTCCTCTTCAGCCCTTATCATTTTCTCTTAATATTTTAGCTTCTAATGTGCATGTTAGAAGATCTGTGGGTGGAAAGGGTAAGAACGTCTGCCTTTGGGCGTCACAGGGTTTGGCTTCAACTCTCATCTAAGCTCCTCACTGGCCAGGTGACTGAGGATAGGGTACTTCTTCCTTGTCCCTCCTGGATCTGCTGTGAGCATTGAATGAGATGGGGTAGCCTAACCTGGGTTCCTGGAGGACTTTTGATTTCTTCCACACAAGGATCCATGTTTTGGTTCTCTCTCTGTTCACCCCTCCCCACAGGTACTAATAGCAACAGATGCGTTGAATAAACAAACTCTTGGCCTCCAGAACTGCCAGGGTACAACGAAGTCTCCCTTTTTATGGCTTGCAGATTCTAAAGTGAGTGCATCAGGTGAAAAACCATAGACAGGGTCCACAACTCTTGAAAAACCCTTAAATGTGGAGTGTGTACTGTATGACCCAGTCCAGTCATTCTTACATCCATATGGAGTTTGAGAATCACCAAGCTGGAAAAGGACAAAACTAGAAAAGTCTAGATGTCACATTCAACTGAGTCTGCTCTTAAAAATAATTATAGGGACACAAAGGAAAGTGACAGAGAAAAAGGAAACAAGAAAATGGTAAGTTCTAAATTTTAAATCACCAGCAAGATTCACTCCATTCTGGTTTAATATGCAACCTTACTCCCAGCTTTAATATGTGGCAAGAGGCTTGTTTGTTATGGGAAGAACAAATGTTATCACAGATGTAAATAGAGGAGAGGAGAGGTGGGGGCTCAGTGAACATGGTGGAATTTGAACCCACAACCTGCTCCATGGTCTGACCAACACACACACACACACATTCCTGGTGCCGAAGGGGTCCCGCCCTCAGTCTGAGTCTTCAAGCTGTTTAAAACTCCTGGGGGGAGTTTTCCATTCTAGCGTCCTCATAGGTCACCAACCAGCCAATGAATGGACTGTTCTTGAGTCCGGCTCTTTTGCCCAATCAGTGGTCACCTCTCATTCAAGCACGGCCCAAAGCTATTTTTCTCTCTCCAGGGCCTTCTGATGCCGTGATTGCCCTTAGGAAGGCACTTAGGTGTTGCTGATGCCACCTCCACAAATCTGGATACATACTCCCCCAGGAGGGGTCTGTTCCCCCAGCCTCACTCTGGCTTGTTGATAAGCTTTGATGAGGTCAATAAAACTGATAGGTAAGATTGTATGTTCCCGACATTACTTGGTGGCCTTTAAGATTCAAGGGCCGAATGCCATTGGTTCTCCATTGCTCCTGGCAGAGTGAGAAAGTTCACAAAGAGGGCTTCCATTCCCAGAGCTGCGTTGTACAGTCCGCTGCACTTTCTCCATCTCCTGCCCCTCACTCACTACAGTCTCCACCAGAGTCTGACTTATATCTGAATCCTGGTAGTTAGCACCATGCCAGCTGCTCCACCCTCCTGGATACATTTTTGAAGTAGCCGTAAATACGTAGGGATGCTCAAATGAAATGAAGACAAGAAGTGCTGAGAAGTTTAAGGCAGAGTTCTCTGGCCATAGGGCCTTGCTCTGTTTCCATCATCATTTGTTTTCCCTAGAACAGCTTTTACCTCTCATTAGTACCTTACGCTTCATTTTCTTTGTAGTTCCCTTGCAGTGTTTCTCAATGTGTGTCCTGTGAGACAGTAGCTCCATGGAATAATTAAATATTATAAGTGAAAAAAGAGTCTGTGACCAAGAGAGTTTGGAAAATAGAGAGTTAAACCGGTTTATTTACTGCGGGACTTATCAGAGTCTTTAACATGCAGGTGCATGTTGTTATCATCCACAAAGGTGATGGAGGCTTTCGTGTTTCCCACACTTATTGGACTTTGGAGTCATTTTTTCCCCCTCCCCTGTGAGTATCTCACTGGACTAGTGTTCTGAGAAGCAGCACACGGAGAAATGCTACTCTAGACAGAAGGGAAGTACTGTCTTTCCCCTTTATTGGATATGTGGGATTTATCTACTTTGCTTATTTATCTGATTCATTATTTCGGGATGTGGGAGGACACGCATGTGTTACTGGATGACTTTCCACCTTTAGGGAGGTTCCGTGCTCTTCCTGTTGGTCCACTAGTGACAGCCTGTGGTTGTTATGGTGATAGGAGGGAGGCTGCAGACCCAGGAGGATCATGTGTATCCATGTATAAGTTGGGGTGATTTCTTTCTTTGAATTGAGCTTGAGTCACGGCATTGTGCTCCCAAAGAAAACATCACGAACTATATAAAGTTCCTCAGCTTCCACAAAGCAGCCTGGTTTTTGTCTTTGTGTATGGAGGGGCTGATAGGAGTAAGCTATTGGATGATGTATTACTTCTGGGTTTCTCAACCTCAGTGCTATTGACATTTGGGTGGGATCATTGTTGCGGGGCCTGCCCAGTACCTGGCAGGACGTTTGGCAGCATCCCTGGTCTCACCAAAAAGTCTGTGGCTGTTGCCAAATGTCCTATAGGAACAAAATCTCCCCTGGCTTGCCCTGGGAACCACTGCTTTAAGGGAAATTTATCCAAAGTCTGTAAAAGGCTTTCAGAGTATTTTATCATACTCTTGGAAGAAGGGAAATAGTGCTATCAGGCTCAAAACATGGTTCGAGAGCCAATGAGACCTGCCAGCTAATTAATCTCTCCCTTTGAGCATTTTCTTAACTCATCTTAGGCTCATGTATCTGTTGAGTTTCTTGGTTGCAAGTTACAGACAACCCAATCCAAAATGCTCTTTGAAAAAAAAAAAAAAAGGATTTTTTTGCTCATGTAACTGAATAGTCCAACATATTTCTAGCTTCAGGCACAGCTGGATCCAGGTACTTAAACAAGGTTATTAGAATCAAGATTTTTTCCCCAAATCTTTCCTCTGATTTCCTTCATATTGACTCCATTCTTAGACAGGCTCTTCCCATGTGCTGAGGAAGCTGCCAGCACCTCCGGCCTATTCCTTGCTACAACAGATCTGGTGGAACAGGGAGAGCTTCTCTTCCCTCACAGTTTGAATGAAAATCCTGGATCTTATTCCCATTGGCCCAGGAGACTAAGCTACTCTCATTAGCTGTGCCTGATTCACACGCCTGTCCCTGGAGCCTGGGGGAGAGCCAACACCAACTGAACCACTTGCTGGGAGTGGGGGTGGAATGGTCCTTTAGAGGAGAACTGGGGCAGTTACATGAAAAGAAGTCAATGGATGCTGGTCAGGCAAACACCTCTATTGCCTCATTACTAAAAATAACTATCACAACAATAACCAATAATGGCAGCTCCCATTTGTGAAACTTGAGCTCTATACCAGATCCTATGCTGCATTTTCCCTTTTCATCACCAGTATCCTGGGAGGCAGCTATAGTCTACCCATTTTACAGCTGGGTAAGTGAAGACTCAGAGGTAGATGAAATGACTTGGCTAAGACCAGGCACAGTCACTCATGCCTGTAATCCCAGTACTCTGGGAGGCTGAGGTGGGTGGATCACCTGAGCTCACCAATTTGAGACCAGCCTGAACTAAAGCTAGACCTTGCCTCTAAAAAAATTATCCAGGTGTTGTGGTGGGTGCGTAGTCCTAGCTACTCGGGAGGTTGAGGCAAGAGAATCGTTTGAGTTCAAGAGTCTGAGGTTGCTGTGAGTTGTGACACCATGGCACTCTACCAGGGGTGACAAAGTGAGACTCTTGTCTCAAAAAAGAAAAGAAAAAAAAATGACTTGGCTAAAGTCACATAGTTGAGCAGTGGCTAAGCCCACAGACCAGGGGCATCATTTTACCTCCTCTGGTACACTCTCTCTGACCACCTTTCTTTCTGCAACAATCCAGAAGGTTTCACAAGCTCTCTGGTGATATTTTGGAAACCGGTGGAGGGATAGAGGATGGCTACCCTTCAGGCTGCCGCTCAATCTTTTCAAAACTCTCTTATCAATTTGTTTCCAGTTTGTGACAACAATCTTTCTTTTAAGGGCTATTCTCACACAGCAAGACAGGGAAAGCTTGATTGGTATTTTGGGGCTTGCCTTTATTTTTTTTGCTTGGTCTATTTTCTTCACTTTTTTTGCCCACTGTCACTATTCTGTCTTCCACTCCCCGGGAGACCTCCAGAGGGGTGCATTGTTAATAATGGCACATTTCTAGTGGGTTTGCCATGTGATAGACATTGCGTCAAGGAATTTTCATGACATAATTTGATTACACTTTTTCAAATATCATATCAAGTAGATAGGTACTATTATTATCCCCATTTTGCAGATGGAGCAGCTAAATGACTTATCCAAGCTCACCGGCTAGCAGTGGGAGAACGGTGGGAGAACTGGTGTTTGAATCCAAGCAGATCCCATGGCCTTCACCAGAGCATAAAAACTTTAGAAATTACCAACCCATGACCTGTGAATCAAATTTGGCACACAGATGTATTTTGTTCTGCCCACACAGTATTTCAAAAAACATTTGGACTAGTTGCCAATGTTTAAAAATTGATAACCTGAACATTAAAAAACAAAATCCATTCTTTCCTGCTTCTCTTAAAAAAACAAACAAAAGAAAACAAAGCAAAACCCCAAACCTAGAAGATTGACACCACTGGGGCCCACATTTCTGCCTGGCAGAGATAGGCTGGAGCTGACAGCTTAGTCCCAGGTGTCACTTTTTGCATAGGGTGTGTATCCTCCAGCTTGCCACAGTCCCTACCACTCCCTATTGCCTTCCCAACACTGAGGCCAAGTGTTATTTGCTATATGCTTGTTGTGTATGTTCTTCTGTCTTCCTATGCTTATTGTGTTTTGCCTGCCTGGCTATGGAGGGCATTTAAGCTTTCTGCCCTTCCTCCACACCAAAATGCCCCTGCCAGCTTCTCACCACAGTAATTTGGGGTTGCTGTAATGTCTCCTCACAAATTCAGCAGAAGGTCTCTTACTAGTGAAGGATTGATTAAGGCACTAGAAGAGTTGGAAAGAGCTTGAATTTTCCTTTCCTCGGTGCTCTGATTCCATCCCCCCACTAACTTTGGTTTATTGGCCATCAAAGGCCACTTTCTTGGCAGTGTTTGTCTTGGGTACATGACCATTTTTTCTTGCTCCCCTCAGAGCCTCCTAGCATTTTCTTCCTAATCCTCCTCAGGAGAACCATCACTTGGATTATCATGAAACCTGAGTGCATGAGCATGAGGTGCAACCTTTTACGACCCACAGACCATTTTGTTTCTGACCAGTTCTGTTTGTTTAAACTCTTTGCTGGCAGGACCTGGGCTCAGGGGCAGAGTTCCATGGTGTTCGTAGGCAGATGTTCTGGCCTGTTGCAGGGACCTGCGTAACAAGCCAGGCCAGGAGAGCTGGTGGCTGGAATCCAGGCCGTGAGGGTGGAGGGCATTTGGCGGGCGTGCTCAGGGAAGAGTGGGATGGGGGATGAAAACAACAGTTTGGCGTACTTTGGCAATGGGATTTATAGGCCCCATTTCATGCATGAGAACATTGAGGCTTAGAAAGGTGGGGTCCCTTGTCGAAGATCACAGAGCTACATAAGGGAAGAGAAATGTCTTACATTGTATTGTGTAGGAATAGATATGTGGATGGTGAGGATGTTGATGATGGGAACTGAAAGACAGGTAAGTCCTGAAAGATTTTCTGGAGTACGGACATGGTGACCTATCCAGGCATCACACCATGACTTCCTCACCTAGAATTGCACAGTGGTCAGGAGTGGGGATGCTGATGTTTCATAGTCCTAGGATTGAGTCCGGCCCTATTGCTCAGCAGCTGAGTGATCTCAGTTGAGTTATGTCAACATCTGTGAGCCTTGGTGTCCTCATCTGCAAAATGGTGGGGGCTGGGGAGGAGTAGTTCACAAGAATTTTGTGAGGGATAAAGGAAGTAATGCACAGAGACTGTGGAGCCTGGCAGTGGCGTGCATTATTTGTTCAATAAGCTGAACTTTTCCTATTTCGCTCTGAGCCTTGCACAGAGTGGGGACTCAGTGAGTGCCACTAAACCTAGTTCTTACTGGGAGGCAGTGGCCAGAAGCTAGGCTCAAAGTCCAGCACCCAGCCTCCTACCCATCCAACATGTGGGGATATCACACTCCCTCGAAGGGTCCTTGCATCCTCATTTTTAAAGTGGAGTGGGCTGAGGCAGAAGGCTTCCCTTGCAGGTCTGTTGGGGATTAGAGATGCTGCCTATAAAGTGCTTGACACAGAGTAGGTGCACGACCAAATCGTTGTTAGTGTTGAGAACTACTCTCAAGGCCAGAGCGGGCCCACCTCGAGGGGTCAGGGTTATACACACCTGTTCTCTTTCTTCCAGGAAATCAAAATGAACCGGATGAATGATTCAGCACATTCTCACATGCAGCCGGGAGCTAATTTCATGGAGAAAAAGGAAACAGCAAGGCAAGCAACCTCTCTTGAGGGCCTACTATGTCCAGAGGCTTTGCCGAAATCAAGAGTATTAATTTCTCAGTCAGAGACTCAGGCATGCAAAAATGCAACCTTGTCTCTAGAACGCAGGCTAATTCTGATTCTTTAGCTCCCCTGAGTGCCTCACAGCAGATTGCTTAATCCAGGCATTTTCCAGTTTGAAGTCAGGGATTTAGATACCATTGATTTGGGTTTACAATTCAGCCGCACTAAGACTTGAGGGGGTGGGATGGGATTGGGGTTGGAGGATCTACCTCTCTCCTAGTTCCTGCCCATTCTCTCCTGCCCTGTTTCCTGATTTGACCTCCATCTGGTGCTGTGAGAGCCCTGTGAGATGTAACCATAGCCCCCTGGATGTGGTGGGAGGTCAGCTTGAACCTGCTCTGGAAATGTGAAGCTTTGAGGCTCTCCACCTACCATTTTACTCAGGTGCTTACACCCAAACTGCCCTCTGCCCCCAAGGTGGGGCCATGTGCACCTTCCCATATTTCAGGACAGCTGTCACCTGTGCACCTGCAAAAGGGTCTCATCATATCATGGCCACAACCCTTAGGGTCAGAAACAGCCATGAGGCTCAGGGAGATGACAACACACTTCAGTCATTCAGCCAGGAATTCAACAAGTAATCTCTTGTCTGTCTGGTGCCAGAGCTTGCCCTCCCTCTACTAGGTAGTGATGCCTTGAACCATCTTAGCAAGAAACCCAGCTTCCTTTATTTTATTTTTTTTAGAGACAGAGTCTTATTATGTCGCCTTCGGTAGAGTGCTGTAGCATCACAGTTCACAGCAACCTCAAACTCTTGGGCTTAAGCGATTCTCTTGCCTCAGCCTACCAAGTAGCTGGGACTACAGTTGCCCGCCACAATGCCTAACTATTTTTTGTTGTAGTTGTCATTGTTGTTTAGCTGTCCCAGGGTGGGTTTGAACCTGCCACCCTTGGTGTATGTGGCTCATGCTGTAACCACTGTGCTGTGGGTGCCAAGCTGAAACCCAGCTTCTTATAATGGGAGAAAGTTGTCTGCATAACAGTCCATAGAAAGGTTGTCAGACTCTATTTCAGTGGAGGAAACAGAGCCCCAGGGAGGGACAGTGATTTACCTAAGGCCACACAGCTAAGAGGCAAAAGCAAGATTTAAACTCAGCTTTCCAGTGTTTGCTCCATTGCTCCTGCTGGCCCAGCTCTAGAAAGTCCTGAGTTTGGAGATGAGATGTATGTCCACTGGATGTCATTATTTCTCTGCCAAAAGCTAGCTAGACCTTCTCTTTGGAAGTAAAATAGGATTTCCCCCATTCCTTAAGCAAGGAAGTTGCATATGGGATGCTCAGGTGTTGGCTCCCTCTCCATTTGGCTCAAAGACAGAGAGTAAAACACGAATTTTGTTTCTCCAGGGTGGATAAGGTCTTGGCACAAGCTGACTTCCCTCCCTCCTGGGGACCTGAGACCATGGCTGCCTCTCTACAGCCCCATAGCCCTTCCCTATTGCCTCTATCCTAGGCTCAAAGTTGCATTGCTTCAATTAACTGTCCCTTCCCCAATCTCTAAGAAAAGAGTATTCTTCCAAATAGTCTCTCTGCATGGGAAATAGGCTGCCATCTTTCTCTAGGAGAAACAGGGCCCTTTTGGACACAGGGCCACCACTAGGTGCTAAGGACAGGAGGGAAAACCGGTTCCCCTATGGAGTGGGAGGTGGTCATGAACCTGGACACTTTGAACTTGTTGAGGCTGGGGCAATGCACTGAGATTACAGAGAAAAGAAGTGCAGGCATTTCTGGGGGAAATCACAAAGATGTGAAGGCTGACTAAGAGGAGCAGGGTACAGCATGTGAGACCACAAGACATAGACTGTCAAAGTGCCCAGGTTTAACGATCTGGTGTGCATAGCTGGGGCAAAAGACAGGGATGAATGGGAGATGGGAGGGTGGGCATCACGGAGACAAAGCCTTCTCAAAGAGAGGGTCTGGAGCCCCTGCCATCATCCATACCACCTTAAGCATCATCTCTCCCACTGTCTCCAACTCCCATGCGGTGGGGCGAGGCCAGGGTCCATCAGGCAGACCTGTCCGCTCAACCTTTGATTCTATCACTAGCAAGTGACCTTGAGAAAGTCAGTTGACCTCTCTAAGCTTTCATTTTCTCATGTGCAAAATGAGACTGCCACCCAGGAGACCGTGGGGTTATAGATAGAGAATGTACTTTGGAAGAAGCAAAAAAGGGCTATTCTGGTGTTTGTCAAATGAATGTATTGATAACATTTATCAAGATAATCTTCATTAAACATTCCAAAAGCAAAACTCAAATGGCCAGTGGACATGTAGGGAATGGGGAAAGGATCCAAATTAACCAATGGGGAATATCTGGCAACAACCACAGAGCCCTTATTTTGTAGGAGGGAAGGAAAGGGATTTGTTCTTTTGCTCAATGAAACTTTATCTAGTGCCTGCAGATGTGGGAGAAAGTGCAGTGAACAAGACAGGTGGTTGGACAGAGAGTGTGTTCAGCATTTCCTATCTAGTCTCTCCTTTATCTTTACAATAATCCAATGAGAAAACATGGGCTTGGAGAGGTAGACATGTATTTTCAAAAACATAGCAAATAAATAGATAGTAGTACCTATGATGAAAACAAAACATTTCACTCCAGAGCATGTATTTTTCTCCCTTGAGGCTCCTTGTGCATTTCCTTATGTAGTATGTATGACAGTATATTAATTAGGATACATTTGACTGCAAGTAATGGATAACCAATTAACAGTAGCATTAGCAATCAAGACTTGTTATACTAGATATGTATAGGTATGGGCAGGCAGTAGGTTCTTGGTTGGTTCAGTGATTCAAAGTTAACATCAAGGACTCTTTCTCTTTCATTATTCTGCCGTCTTCAACGTATTCCTTCTAAGAGTCCAGACTTGTCACTTCTTAGTCTTGAAATGGCTGCCACAGCTCAGAGCATCACATCTTCACACACTATGTCAAGGCAGAAAGTAGTGGCTTTCCAGTGACTAAGGAGGAAAGAACTTTCCCAGGGACCTTAGCAGATATCTCTTTGACCAGAACTGGGTCACATGCCCAGCTCCAGCTCCAAGGGATGGAGAGGGAGTGGCCAATAAAGGGAAATGGGAATGCTCTGGTTCTCTTAGATCAATTGTGCATCCCTCAGGGCTGGGCACACTTTGCCAAGACTGGGGTTCTGTTAGGTAAAAGGAAGTGGGAAGCTGGCTGATGGGGGCAGGCGGGGACAACTCTTGCCCTCATCTCTTCTCCAGATGGTTACATTCCAGAAGGGTTTCTTTCCAACTTAGCACTTAGGGCGGGGGTCCTCAAACTTTTTAAACAGGGGACAAGTTCACTTTTCCTTAGACCGTTAGAGGGCCAGACTGCGGGCCCCCAGACGAGTTGGCTGCTAAGCAGGACAGGCAGCAGTGGCAAAAATACCTGGTGGGCCAGATAAATGTCCTCAGTGGGCCACATGTGGCCCACGGGCTGTAGTTTGAGGATGCCTGACTTGGGGTAACGCTGCTGCCATGGTAGTTACTGATAGACAGATGGACAGTAGGAATTTTATTTTTATTAAATGATAGCTGTGTACATTAATGCAATCATGGGGTATAGTGTGGTGTTTTCATATACAATTTGAAATATTTTCATCAAACTGGTTAACATAGCCTTAATGTCATTTTCTTAGTTATTGTGTTAAGACATTTATATTCTACTTTTTGAAAGATTCACTTGTACCCTTGTAAGATAAACCATAGAGGTGATCCCCCCAATTACCCTCTCTCCACCCATCCCCCACCCTCCTTTCCCCTCCCCCTCCTCCCTCCCCATATTCTTATATGAAATTAGTTTCATAGTAGGGGTGTGCACATTGGATATTTTTTCTTCCATTTTTGAGATACTTTGCTAAGAAAAACATTTTTCAGTTCCATCCATGTAAACATGAAGGAGGTAAAGTCTCCATCTTTCTTTATGGCTGCATAGTATTCCGTGGTGTAGGTATACCACAATTTATTGATCCATTCAGGGGTCGATGGGCACCTAGGCTTCTTCCATGACCTAGCAATTATGAATTGGGCTGCAATAAACATTCTGATACAAATATCTTTGTTGTAATGTGATTTTTGGTCTTGACAGTAGGAATTGTTAAGAGCTGAAGGAACAGGGAAAAAACTGGAAGCCCTGGGATAAATCACCCAATTACTAATCAGGTCCATCCATCCCACTGGTATTATGCATTCTCT
>CAUYQV010172830.1:0-13884 GCA_963574575.1 Galagoides demidoff | reverse complement strand
CTCTTTCTATTCAAGATCAGGGCATGTAAAAGGTCAAGTTTATTCTGGACTCACGTTCATTAGAAATTGACAACACAAGCAACTCATGGCCTCAGCTGGGGTGGAACTTGGTTTGAACTTGGCCCCTCTAGGGGGTGTGAGGTCAGAGGGTTAGAGGTTGCTAATGAAAAACTAAGGGGCTTTTCAACACACAGCTCCAGGGATGGAGGGCTTGTTCATAGAGCTGGCTTCACAAGTAGATGACAACTTAAAGTGTTCATAAAAATGACTTCCTTTCTAGTCTGCTGAAGGTATTTTGAATACTGTTCCTCCATGGAGGCCAATGTTGGAAGCATCAGTAAAATCTGCTCTATGAGTGACCAGTCCCCCCTTGGCGCTGCCTCCCAATCTCAGTCACAGCTGTGGGGAAAGTGTCCATTTCCTGTGCTCCATATACGCTCATTCCATTTACTCAGCAGAAAGCTGCTAATTTGTTTTGGCCCCTGTTCTGTCTCTGTAACTGAGTTCTAAGTTTAGAGTCAGATGCACAAGAGTGTTGGCTTGAGTCCCCTCACCTGCGTTTAATATTGAGCTTTTTATTCTGCTAATTGTGCAACCACATTATTCAGCTTCCCTAACCCTCAGTGTAGTCATCTATAAAATGGGTATCTTCATAGTAGTCCATTAGAGGCTTGTTGTGAAGATTAAGAATACAGCATATGGGGTGGCGCCCGTGGCTCAAAAGGGTAGGGCGCCGGTCCTGTATGCCGGAAGTGGTGGGTTCAAACCCAGCCCCAGCCAAAAACTGCAAAAAAAAAAGAATACAGCATATGAAGCGCTTAGTGGGCGTGCCAGTCACACTAGAAGCACACAGTCAAGGTTAGCTGTAATTCATCATTGTGTCCTTTTGAAAAGGAAGGTGTTTTTACTCTATCAAGAGGCAAAACACCTGTAAAATTGGATTTACGCCGTACACCTGGGCATCTTCCTTCTGATGGCTCAAGTGGACGGATCATTTAGAGAAGGTAGCAGTGTTGGTTTAAAGCTGTTTCTTCCTTTCATCTATTCAAGGGAGCAGAGAAAAAGAAGAATGGTCTGACTCTGAAGAAAACCAGGTCAAGCTTGGTTTCTCATTTAGACATTCCGTGTATAAATGCATATCATGATTCCCAGAGCGCCTTCGTGACAGCTTCCTGAGTTAATGGGCAAGGCGGATTTTCTCAGGCTGGGCTTACCCAGATCTGCCTCAGAAGAGATAGCCAACTAATTCCTAGTTTTTGGCCTTTGGCTTAGAAAAAGGGGACAAACTGCTTGTTTTAAGAAACTTCCTGGGACTAAAAAGCACTACTTTTTTCTTTTCTTTTCTTCTTTTTTTTTTTTTTGAAAAGGGAGGAGACCATTTAGAAAGAAAACAGCTTAGAAGGCTCTCCAATTTCATTCTATTAGGGTAAAAAAAAAATTGTCTCCTGTCCTCATTCTTAGACATTATTCTTTTAATTTTTCTGGTTTGTCTCTCAGGAGGTATATGAAGCAAAAAGTTACCAGCAGAGGGGCATGGAGCCTTTCCACTTGACTGCTGGGCCACTGATGGGGGTTTCCCTCAGTAGTTCACCGGACCGTGTGTGTGTGTGTGTGTGTGTGTGTGTGTGTGTGTGTGTGTGTATCCATGTATGGAAGGTAAGGTCAGGGCCGGGCTGGACCTGATGGGTGCAAGCTACACCAGAGGTGAGCGGAGGAGCAAGTGAGCAAAGCTTGCTCTTGGACTGTCTTCTCGTGGTCAGGCTTGCTGTCCGAGGTCTCTCCCTCTGGCACAGTCTCATCACATCCTTAACTGTCCAGCCAATTTGCTACCTCATGTTTTGCCAAGACAGTTGCCGTGCTCAGGGAGAGCAATTGCTCCCTTCTCGCTCCCTTTCTGCCCCAGCCAGCTATACTTTTGTCTGTAGAGAGAGCATCTCCGGCTCCCCCCTAATGTTCCCTACTCCTTAGTCTTCCTCTTCTGTGCGAAGATATTTTTCATCCCACATACTGAATATTTTTTCTTATCTCTGGTTTCTCTTCCCATCCTTTTGAGAGTTGCCTGACTTTCTATGAGAGTGCCTGTCTTCATTTCCCTTTCTTCTTTAGCTGCACAAAGCCCCCTCTGAATTCTCCTTACAGTCAGACACCCAGATATAGGATGCACATAGAAAATAATTCGAGGCTCGGCGCCTGTGGCTCAATCGGCTAAGGCGCCAGCCATGTACACCTAAGGTGGCGGGTTCGAATCCCCAGCCTGGCGCCAAACAACAATGATGGCTGCAAGCAAAAAATGGCTGGGTGTTGTGGCGGGCACCTGTGATCCCAGCTACTTGGGAGGCGGAGGCAGGAGACTCGCTTGAGCCCAGGAGTTGGAGGTTGCTATGAGCTGTGATGCCATGGCCCTCTACCCAGGGGGATAGCTTGAGGCTCTGTCTCAAAAAAAAAAAAGAAAAGAAAAGAAAATAATTCGCCTCTAGCACTGCACCAAGAAAGGAAATAGCAGTTTTATTCATAACAATCTCTTCTCTCTAAGAAGTAACCAAATAGCAATGATAATGATGATAGTGTCTTAGTCCTATGAGTTGCTATAACAGAGTACTACAGACCAGGTAATTTATTTATTGTTTAATTTTTTTTTTTTTTGTAGAGACAGGGTCTTACTATGTTGCCCAGGCTGGTCTTGAACTCCTATGTTTAAGTGATCCTCCTGCCTTGGCCTCCTAAAATGCCAGGATAACAAGTGTAAGTCATCTATGCCCAGCCTGGTAATTGATATATATATATATTTTTTTTTGAGATGGAGTCTCAAGCTGTTGCCCTGGGTAGAGCCTCCTGAGTAGCTGGGATTACAGGCACCTGTTACAATGCCCAGCTATTTTTGCTCACAGTTGTCATTGCTGTTTAGCAGGCCCAGGCCGGGCTCAAACCTGCCAGCCTGGGTATGTGGCCAGCATCTTATTCACTGAGCTACAGGTGCCAAGCCTGGTAATTGACTTTTAAAATGGTAATTTATTTCTTGTAGTTCTAAAGGCTGGGAAATCCAAGATTGGGCTACTGCCTCTGGTGAGGGCCTCCTTGCTGTATCTTACATAGTGAGATAGAGTGAGCATGCCAGCTCAGGTGTCTCTCCTTCCTTTCATAAAGCCACCACGCCCATCATGGGGGACCCACCCTGATGACTTTATCTAATCCTACTCACCTCCCAAAGATATCAACTCCAAGTATCATTAACAGATGAATTTTGAGTTTCCAACACATGGAACACACATGAAATCACGAAGAATCAACTCCTTTTATGTATTTTTTAAAGTACCAAAGAACATTTCAAGAATTCTATCAAGTTCTGAAAGAACTTGGGCATTCTTTTTCTTGTTAAAAAGTACTATATATTCTTATTTCAAACTGTCAAGGAGGTACAAGTGTGTTTGTTACACAGATGCCTTTTATAATGCTTAAGTTGGGACTTTTAGCATGAGTATTAAAGGGGTATATATACATAAAGCATATGGTGCAGTGCCTGGCACATAGATGGTGCTTAACAAAAAAATAATCCATTTTGTTGTGTGCCTGCAATATACTGGTCACTGAGCTGGGCACTAGGACACAACAGATAGAGCCCTACATACTGGTGAGATTAATCCTCCTCCTTTGGTTCTAGTTTACACAGAACAGTGTTTCTACGCAGCACAGCATAAAGGAAATATTGGCAATTACCTGGCAAATTAATTAAGGGAAAAGCCAAGCCTCTCTCTTTGGGCACATTTACTCAGTGGCCTGTGACAGATTCCTGGGAGTTATATTTGACCCTGTTCTCAGTACCATATCTAATCAGTCTCCAAGGCCAGCCTAATGCTGTCTTTTGAGTTTAGCTCCTTCTCCAGCGGGTTTTAAAGTTTACAGCATCATCTCTTTGGTCCGATTTAGCAAAACATCCTTTAATCTGGCTTACCTAAATTCTCTTATTAAAAAAATATTTATTGAGCATTTGCTCCACTACAGGTGCTAAGAATAAAAAGATGAAAGAGATGTGCTACATGTAATGCAGGTCTACTTGGGAAAGATCAGACTGGGGAGACGTGTGATTCTATGAATGTTCAGCTCAAGAGAAAGACCTAGATCACAAGAATGGAAAAATAAGTATCTGATGTATTCAGTACTAATATCAAGCCAGTAGACGATCTCATACACAGCCATACAAGAGAAAACTCAAAAAAAACCCCAAAAACAAAAAAACCCAGAAAACTCAATTCAGTTCGAGTTGGGGAAAGGAGGGAGAGGACAGTAGGGAAGGGGGCGAGTGCTCCCACCTAATGGGCACAGTGTAAGGGTATATGACACGCCTGGGTGGAGGACACAGCTACAACAGGAGCTTTACCTAACAAATGCAACATCGTAACCTAATCATTAGTACCCTTATATTAATCTAAAATTCTGTTTTTACAAGAGAAGACGATACTTAATAAAGATTTTGTAATTTAAAAAAGGAGAGAGAGAGAGGCAGTGCCTGTGGCTCAAAGGGGTAGGGCGCCGGCCCCGTATACCAGAGGTGGCGGGTTCAAACTCAGCACTGGCCAAAAAAAAAAGAGGAGAGAGAAGGATCTGGGCTGGAAAAAATAGAGGTGGATGAGGAAAATCATAGGGAGAGAAAAGAGAAGAATGCGAGGATTGAATGGGGTTGGGATGAAAATTTAAGAATATGCAGAAAAACAAGAACTAAAGATAACTGAGATAACTGAGAAGAAACAGCCTTTGATGCAGAAAGAGAAATAGAAAATAGGGAGGTCATGAAAACTAAGGGAAGTGTTTGCTTCCAGAGGGCGAGAGGGGTCAGAAGTTTCTAACACAACTGAGAAGTCAGATAAAGACCAAAAAGGGTTTAAGCTGGGAGCCTTGAGGTCCTTAATTAAACACAGTTTTAGAGGAGGAGGGAGAAGGATAGCAGCTGAGTAACAGCTTCTTTGCAACCGGGTGCAGTGAGATTGGAGCTCGAAGATTCCAGGCATCTCTCTCTGGCTTGTAGGCTCTGCCCAGAAACATCCCTTTGGGGACACAGGGAGACAGCGAGAGACTTCTGGACCCCAGAAGGACAAAAGCAGTGGAGAACTGGCAAGTAGTGGCGTTTGTTCGTTCGGTCAAAACACAGTTTTAATGAGGGGTAGAGTGAGAAACCAGGTCCTAATTAGGGAGAGGAGTGAATGAGAGATGAAAATGGGGAGAAAGCGTGTATGGAAAACTCTTCCTAGGGTGGCGCCTGTGGCTCAAAGGAGTAGGGCACCGGCCCCATATGCGGGATGTGGCATGTTTAAATCCAACCGCAGCCCAAAACTGCAAAAACAAACAAACAAACAAAAAACCCCTCTTCCTTTGGGAAAAGGGAGAAAGATAAGAATAGAAACAACTAAATGCCACATACCAAGTGACAGCTGGTGGCCCATATGAGAGACAGGACTGTGCACCAGCTACTGGTGGAGGCTCTGGAGCCAGACGGCCTTGGCTGTGAAAGTTGACTGCCACTTACACCCTGTGTGATGCTGGGCAAGTTATTTTACCCTCAGTACCTCTATCCCTTCATCTGTAAAATGGGCATAGTTAGTGCCTTTTTCACTGAGTTGTCAGAAAGATTAAAGGTAAAGTACTTAATAAATGCTTAGTATACTGTAGCTTTTATTACTGTATTTTATTTATATATATTTTGAGACAGAGTCTCAAGCTGTCACCCTGTGTCATAGCTCACAGCAACCTCAAACTCTTGGGCTCAAGTGATTCTCTTGCCTCAGCCTCCCAAGTAGCTGGGACCCCAGGTGCCCACCACAACGCCCAGCTATTTTTTTTGTTGCAGTTGTCATTGTCATTTTAGCAGACCTGGGCCAAGTTCGAACCACTAGCCTCGGTGTTTGTGGGTGCTGCCCCTTTATTACTGTCTTTGAAATACGATGGAAACACATCATGAGACTTGATTCTATCAGGTGAGCTGAGTTAGGGAATAATTTGTAGAGATGCGGTGGAAGCCGGATCATAAAGTGTGCGTAAAAAGTTTTTTTTTTTTCAGGTGGAGAAAAGAGAAATCAAAAGGAATATTTGAGAGGAGAATGCAAATTATATGAACAGAAATGAGTAAATGTGAAATCTCAGGGTGAAAATTGGTTAATAGCTATACCAGGAATTTGGAAAAATCCATTACTAAGATGTAAAGACAAAAGCCCGCTATTATTTCTGGAGAGGGAAACCTATGTAATAAATTAATTATTTGTTGGGGGTTTTTTTTGGTTTAGCACTCTGATTTTTTTCTTGGCTTTATTAATGCCTTTGGTCTTGCTTATGGCCCTTGTCTATCCGGACTCGTCGTCGTAGTAGCTTCCTGAGGAAACGTTTAGACCAAATTGTGCTATTTGCCTGTGTCAGCTGATCAGTAAGAAATAGCCTAGTGAAATTCATCATCGCATTTACTGTAAGGATATTGCTGAAAATGGGCTTCATTATGTTGCACAGTATTCTGTCTACAAGGATCCTTGGGACACTGTCTTCACAGTCATAACACGCTATGACAAGACGCTTCACTTGACTACGTGGCTTGGTTTTATAACAGAGGCACTATAGTCCCTGCAGTCTTTGCAAGGACTGCCAGAAAGCTTAGAGGAAATTAGTAATTTTAGTAGTTCAACCTACACAAGTACCATACATTTCATGTGCTAGGCCACTTAGATTCCTATTACGTATTCTTTTTCTCAAGTGCTCCTAATTCATGCACTTTGGAAATACTGTATGTGTCTTTCAAAACTACTTTAAACTCCTTTTGAGGTAGACCGGTAGCTTAAGAGTATGAGATGTCAAAATGTCCCCTTTCCAAATCCCAGTTTTACCACTTACCGACTGTACAACCTGGGGCAAGTTACTGAATGTCACAATGCCTCGGTTTTCTTATCTGTAAAACAGGGATAACCGTTTTTACTTCATAGAGTTTTGCGAAGATTAAAGGAGATAATTCATGTAAAGAATTAAGCACAGTCCGTGGCAATCGAGGGCACTCAACAAATCCTTTGAGTAATAATCGTTATTATTACTAACATTATTTTATGTTAATATTGACGATCGTGATATAAAAACACATGAGTAAGAAAAAAACCTGATTGTAACTCCTAGGAAATTGAAGTGGTTCTGCTTCCTTCAGGTTTATTTGAAATTCACATGCCTTGATATCCATGACAGGGAGGCAATTTTGGGAATAGATTTTCAAGTGTTAACAACTTAAATCAGGCAAAAGATTAATGCTGGATAATTAGCATCAGCAATAGACGGCTAAACAGAAATATAGTGCTTTTTCTATTTGTGTGTCTCTTACTACACATATAAGCTGGTGCTCCGTCTTTAGGCTGATGGGTCTATTTACATAGTAGTTCTAGAAGTGTTAGTGCAATGCAGGAGATTATTCCCTCTGGCAATTCAAATGAAATATTGCATAGATAATTTCAGAAAGGAATTTTCCAGACAGTAGGAAATAGTTCTCAGCAACGTTCAAACCCAGAAACAATGCTAGATCTAATTCTGCGTGAGCACAGCCATGTGCTGAGTGCCCCATTTCATTTTTAAGGACGTAGATTTAATTTCATGTGACAATCTGGCATCAAAGTTTCCCTCCGTCTTTTTTTCTCCAAATAGCCCAGTAAATATGAAAATGCAATCTAACAGGAAAAGATTAAATTTGCAGAATTCTCCTTGCAGGGCACCAGGGTTATTATGAAGGCAGTAAATGAGCAAATGAGATTAAGGAAAATGCCAACGATAGTTGTATGTTATAAACACGTCTAACACATAACCAAGGACGATGAAATGTCATTCTGTCTATCTAGCTTGGTTCCTATATTATTTCTATCGACTATATTTATCAAAGAAATGTAATAACTCTTCAGGGTACTAGAGTCATTTATGTAATATGTTGCTCTCTTTACACGAGAACCTTTTTTCGCAGTAGTAAAAGGACTTTATTTTCTGTATATAATGCTGTATAACAAATCTTTTGGAATGTTCCTGTTTTTAAAATGATTAAAGCTAGCTAATTTACTTTCAAGGGCTATAAAAATAATTCTTAGTAACTTACAACTAAATATCTAAGAATTCTTTTGTTGTTCTATGACAGTGGTTCTCAACCTGTGGGTCGCGCCCCTTTGTAACAATGAAAATACATCCTGCATATCAGATATTTATATTACGATTCATAATCGTAACAAAATTACAGTTATGAAGTAGCAACGAAAATAATTTTATGGTTGGGGGTCACCACAACATGAGGAACTGTATTTAAGGGTTGCGGCATTAGGAGGCACTAGGAAGGTTGGGAACCACTGTTCTATGAGAAAAGAATGACAAATCACAATTTATTACACACGAAAATTTAATTTGAAGCTTGATCTTATTCATGTTCCTAATGAATTCATTTGTTTGCATTATACAGCTTATTTCAGCCCACTGTACTGTTTTAAAAATAGAATAAATATTTGTCTATTTTAATAGCACATGACCAAATATTCTCTGCCTAAATTTCATTTGTTGATATAGGATTCCACACTGTGATGTAAGAAAAATAAATGATTTGCTGTTTCATGACATTTTCTCCTTTTTTTTTTTTTAATCTTCGTGTGAATAATTATAATGAAAAGAGGAAACTCAGGGAGTCTTTGATTATATATTCCGAATTGTCAGCTTAATATTGGACTAGCTAGTTAGCTATGGGCCTGCTATGACTGACTAGCAGGGACATGGATGTTCTGTTTTTGGCCCATTCAGTGGTTACAATGCTGTCTTGGGCAGGCCTGCTCATCTCTTTTCCTTACATTTCTCATTTGTTCCCAGGAGAAGAGGAATTCCCAATCTATGTGAATAATGGTCATCAAACCTTTTGAATGCACTTCAAAAGCCCAGCTGAAGAATGGCACTCAGACCAGTCACTGACGTATGTTTAAACTGTCTTTTAAAAATCTCATATATTGGTTCAGTGCCTGTGACTCAAGTGGCTAAGGCACCAGCCACATACATCTAAGGTGGCCGGTTTGAATCCAGCCCAGGCCCGCCAAACAACAATGACGGCTGTAACCAAAAAATAGCTGGGCATTGTGACGGGCACCTGTGGTCCCAGCTACTTGGAAGGTTGAGGCAGGAGACTCGGTTGAGCCCAGGAGTTGGAGGTTGCTGTGAGCTGTGATGCCATAGCACTCTACCCAGGGGGATAGCTTGAGGCTCTGTCTCAAAAAAAAAAAAAAAACTCATATATTTTCATATACTTCAGGATTATTATCGCAACTTTTGGACAGAAAGACCACAATATATAAAGAATGAATGATCTGGACATTGGTGGCTCATGCTTGTAATTCTAGCCCTCTGGGAGGCTGATTCAGGAGGATCCCTGGAGCTTAGATGTTCAAAACCAGCCTGACCAAAGCAAGACCACTAAAAACAGAAAAATTAGCCTAGTGTTGTGGCAGGCACTTGTAGTCCCAGCTACTTGGGTGAGGCAGAAAGATCAATAGAACCCAGGGGTTTGAGGTTGATGTGAACTAAACTGATGTCACAGCACTCTTGTCTGAGCAACAGAGTGAGACTGTCTCAAAAAAAAAAAAAAAAAAAAAAAAGATTCAGGATTAATCCCAGGTTTCTGATTTAGATTTAGGATCATTATCCCAAAGTAAAATAAATTATTAAGTGTTGTGAGATATCTTCAGATTTTACTATAAATTCCATATACCTAGTGGTGGTTTTATAGGTAATAAAAAAGGCAACATATAATGATAGAGTGAAAAGAGTTTTCCCACCGAGGTATAAGCAGCCTGCTCATTTTCCTGGAGCACAAACTATTCCAGGATTTGGAAGCAATGTACTGTTTTCCTATTAAAATCATCCCTAACATATTACACAATGAATGCAAAATTTATAAATAACATTTTAAAATAAGACAAGAGACTGATAGAAATTTCCAAGAGCTTGTACTGATATTCCAAACTTTCTAGAGGCAGCATTGTATTTTATTTTATTTTTTTGGTAGTTTTTGGCCAGGGCTAGGTTTGAACCCGCCACCGGTGGCATATGGGGCTGGCACTTTACTCCTTTGAGCCGCAGGTGGACCACCCCTAGAGGAAGCATTTTAAACTCCTCTTTTGTTGGGATACTTGCTGGAAAGTGGGAGACACCCCCCCTTTCTTTAGTTATTTAAGTAGCCGTGGGGTTTGCTAAGTTACTTCGAAGTAGTCTTTCAAAGTTGATGAGAATTTGCTTTGGAAATGAATGACTCTCCCTGGGAAGATAGCAGTTCTCATGTATGAAAATATATATGTATTTGGAAAAGGAAATTTTTGCCAAATTCTTTTGGCAATGGCTAAGGGTACTGAAGCTTCAAAGCCAGCCCGCAGTGTAGTTGACATTCGCAGTGACGATAAGAAATGTTTTAGGCCAGGCACAGTGGCTCACGCCTGTAATCCTAGCACTCTGGGAGGCTGAGGTTGGGTGGATTGCCTGAGTTCAGATGGATTGTCTGAGCAAGAGTAAGACCCTGTCTCTAAAAATAGCTAGGCATTGTGATGGACACCTGTAGTCCTAGCTACTTGGGAGGCTGAGGCAAGTGAATCGCTTGAGCCCCGGAGTTTGAGGTTGCTGTGAGCTGTGACACCATGCACTCTACCCAGGGTGACAAAGTGAAACTCTGTCTCAAAAAAAAAGAAATGTTTTAGCTGTCTCAGGATTCTAGAAAATCACTACTGCCTTTCCCACCCTCAAGGAACCTTGGTCAAGTTCCTGTGAGTCTAGGTTAGAGGATGTTTGAGACAAGAACAAATAGTCACTTCTGCAAAAAATTAACCAGTGCATTAAGTCTGAGTCCAGACACTTTGAGCTTTACCTTAGACAAGTGGCTTGTCCATAGTTAATAACAAAGAACTAGTGGAGGCTGTTGTCTTCCCTGTTTATCTGATAGTCTTATTCCCAGGGCTAAACTGTTAATCTTGAGATATGGAGATAAAAGGCATGGTCTGGAGTTGGAAAGCCAGCTCCATCCCTCCTGGAGGTGATTTTGGGCAAATTGATTCACTTTGATAAACCTGTTTCTTCATCAGTTAAGTGTGGCTTATGTCATATGGTTGTTGCAAGAATTAAAGGAGATAAACCTTGAAAAGTAGTTAGCACAGGGCAATGCCTGTGGCTCAAAGGAGTAGGGCGCTGGCCCATATGCTGGAGGTGGCAGGTTCAAACGCAGCCTCGGCCAAAAACTGAAAAGAAAAAAAAAATTTAGCACAGCGCCTGTGTTCTGGAAATGTAAAGTGTTACTCTAGTGTTGTAGTTCTACAGTGGCTAGCAGAATGCCTTCCTTTGTGGGAACTCCCTGAAAATATGTCACAAATGGGTGTTCCCTCTGGAGTTTTATTGTACAACTGCATGCAAGCATGCACACACACATGCACATGGACACACATATGCGCGCGCACACCCACACACACACATTCAGTTAATGTAATCAGACAAGAGCTGCTGTGCTTATTCTGGAAAATGGATTAATTAAATTAAAAACAGGAAGGACATGCTTGTATTAGGAATTTGTGACCTAATCAGAAAAAAAAAAAAAAAACAACAAACATACAAGCAGAAATAGTAATCTATTCTAAGAAAATGCAATTTCCTTGGCTGCCTGCCGGCTGAACTGCAACCACCTCTGCCACTGAGGAGGCTCCTCTCTGCCCCGGCCTTCCTTCTTAGCTGCTGCAGGATGCTGGACCTGGGAACACATTTTTAACTGAATGAAAAATACATCAGGGTCCCCAAGAGGTGAAAATTTAGAGTCTTCCAGGATGGCATGGGCTTTTGAGTACTCATTTCTGGAGGCCAAAATACCTAAGGGCAAGGACAAATGGTCTATTCCATCTATCTCAGTGGTTCTCAACCTTCCTAATGCTGCAACCCTTTAATACAGTTCCTCATATTGTGGTGACTCCCAACCATAAAATTATTTTTGTTGCTACTTCATAACTGTAATTTTGTTACTGTTATGAATTGTAATGTAAATACCTGATATTCAGGATGTATTTTCATTGTTACAAAGGGGTCACAACCCACAGGTTGAGAATCACTGATCTATCTGGAAGGCCCTAACCTAAAAAATTTCTCTGGAAGCATCTGGGCTATTCTCGATGATTACAGAAGCCTGGCCAATGACCTAGTGAGACCAAGGCAACGGTTCTTCTACTACTACTGTCAAGCCTCCTTAGTGAAAAGAGCCTCCTCTCTGCAAGCTCATGAATATCAATAAGTCCAAACCACACTCAAAAGAGCCAGTACATATTGCAGGAGCCAAATTGCAAGTTGGCTCAATGTTTGGCCAAAGGAGCATATAATTTGAGCCCTGGGGCTGGCAAATATGTTCCTAAAGCTTGGCCAAAGGAGCATATAATTTGAACCCTGGGGCTCCTGAGCTGAAAGGAATGCTGGGAAAAATCTTGGCTCAAACATAGAAGAAAGAAGGAAGCAGGAGCCCAGGAGCTTTTGTTATCATTCTTATAAACTCTGCTAACCAGTCATCCAGAAGTCAAGATGAAGGGTATTTTTCACCAATGCAAAGTACATAAGAAAAGAACCGGCTTGGTGCCTGTAGCTCAGGGCGCCACCAGAGCTGGCGGTTTCGAATCCAGCCTGGGCCTGCCAAACAACAATGACAACTACAACTGAGGCAAGAGAATTGCTTAAGCCCAGGAGTTGGAGGTTGCTGTGAGCTGTGACACCACAGCACTCTACCCAGGGCAACAGCTTTAGGCTCTGTCTCAAAAAGAAAAGAACCCAATATGCAAGAAAGTACAAATAGATTTGGCATAAATAAGAACTTCCTGAGGCTGGCATGGTGTCTCATGCCTGTAATCCTAGCACTCTGGGAGGCTGAGGTGGGTGGATTGCTTGAGCTCAGGAGTTCTAGGTCAGCTTGAGCAAGAGCTAGACCCCATCGCTAAAAATAGCTGGGTGTTGTGATGGGGCCTGTGGTTCTAGTTACTTGGGAGGCTGAGGCAAGAGAATTGCTTAAGCCCAAGAGCTGGAGGTTGCTGTGAGCTGTGACATCATAGCGCTCTACTGAGAATGACAAAGTGAGACTGTCTTGGAAAGAAAAAGAAAAAAAGAGTGTAGAGTGGTGGCCCACTGTGGTCTTATTTGCATTTCCCTAATGAGTAATGTTGTTGATTTTTAAAACATGCTTCTGGGTGGCACCTGTGGCTCAGTGAGTAGGGCGCCAGCCCCATATACTGAGGGTGGCAGGTTCAAACCCGGCCCCAGCCAAACTGCAACAAAAAAATAGCCGGGTGTTGTGGCACCTGTATCCCAGCTACTTGGGAGGCTAAGCCCAGGAGTTGGAGGTTGCTGTGAGTTGTGTGATGCTGCCATGGCACTCTACAGAGGGTGATAAAGTGAGACTCTGTCTCTTAAAAAAAAAACACATGCTTCTTGCTGCTATTAGAATATCTTTGTTGGTGAAGTGTCTGCTGAAATCTTTTGCCAGTTTTAAAAATCAGGTTGTTGTCCCATTACTAAGTTTTGAGAATTATTTACAAATTCTGGATATAAATCCTTCATTATATGTATACTTTGCAAATATTTTCTTCTGATCTGTGTTTTGCTTTTCTACTTTCTTAACTATATTTTAAGGAGCAGATTTTCTTAAAAAATTTATGATTGACACATATTAATTATATATATCAGGTACAATGTGATATTTCTTTTTTTTTTTTTTTTGAGACGGAGCCTCAAGCTATCCCCCTGGGTAGAGTGCCATGACATCACAGCTCATAGCAACCTCCAACTCCTGGGCTCAAGCGAGTCTCCTGCCTCCGCCTCCCAAGTAGCTGGGACCGCAGTCACCTGCCACAA